>JAOSBK010035323.1:0-23839 GCA_027568895.1 Erythroxylum shatona | reverse complement strand
AGTTGAATGGATATGAAGTGGTTTTATACTAGAAGGGTTGAATTTGGGAAGATTATGGGTGAATATAATGTTAGAATGGATGTAGGAACCATTGGAGAGGCTTTGGAGGAAGTTTTGGGTGTCATATGTCCATTAAACGGACCTTATCGGGTGGAAAAAAGCCCTCTGCCCAGTGCATGTCTGTTAAACAGACATTAGTTCCGTTAAATGGACCTTCTTGGGTCTAAAAACCACTCTAGGCCCGTCCATGCCCATTAGATGGACATGTATGTCCGTTTAACGGATATTCACAAGATAACTACATTAAATTATGATTTTTACCATTTTAGAAGTAGAATCTCACTTTGAGTTCTTCATAAAAGTTGTAGATCTCGAAGTATTCTTTCAAACCGTCAAGAAATAACATCAATCCGACATCTATAGTGAAAGTTATGACAATTGCGCCAAAACAGGTACAAAATGATTAAGGACTTAAACATGTTGGATTCTTTTAGCCATAACTTCTTCATCCGACCTCCAAATGAGATGATTCTTGAAGCAATAGATTCCTAACATATCGTTCTAACTTTCTACAAAAATTTATTGTCTTTAGTATTGAATCCAAAAAGATTTATGGAAAGCAAGTGAGGGTTTATTGAAATAACCCTACGGGGTATTCCACTCACGCTTATGACTTCTCAAGCTTGGTGTCATAGCTTATTGAACTCAATTTTGTTTTCTCTAAATTTGATGCCTCTCTTCTTTCCTAAGACCTCTTCCCACACCATCTTTCTTTTAGTTTATGTAGATGATATCTTGGTCATAAGTTCTTTACCTTCCTTCATTAACTCAGTTATTTATAATCTCAACTCCTCTTTCTCTATCAAAGACTTAGGTTTCATCTATCCTTTTCTTAGAATCAAAGGAAAGCATACTTTCGATAGTCTTTTCTTTACTTAATACCAGTACATTAAAGATCTTCCTGTCCATGCAGCTATTGACAAATCAAAACCTAAACCCACACCTATTACTCCCACTCTCCCACTTTTAAAAAGTTATAACATTCCACTCCTTGATCATATTGAATACCGAAGTACTATTGGTGCTAGCTAATAAGTTTGTTTTACTTGCCCTAACATCCAATTTGTTATCAACAAAGTCTTTCAATTCTTATAATTCCATATTGATATACAATGGACTATAGTTACATGGATTTTGAGATGCCTTTGCTTCACAACCTCTCATGAAATTCACTTCACCAGGTCCACCTCATTTTCCTTACAGGCTTTCTTTGATGTTGACTGTTGTCCTGATGTTTATCGCTTTATAACTGGATACTTTATATTTCTTGTTCCTAATCTTAAATCTCAGAGAACCAAGAATCAACCTATAATTACTATATCTAGCACAAAAGCTGAACACAGGAGTATTGCTCTAACCTTTACTGAGCTTTATTTGATATCTTCTCCTTTTAGTGAAATTAGATTATTTCACCTTACGCCTCTACTATGGTGTGATAATCTTGAAGCTACCTTTCTTTCTTCAGATCCAATATCTCATACTCGTACTAAGTATATTAAAATTGATATTCAATTTATTTGAGATTTGGTTATCCATAAAGCTCTCCATATTAGGCATATTTATTCTCTAGATTAGATTGCTGATGTTATGACTAAAGTTGTCTTCTTCAGCATTTCATCTACTTCAAAACAAGCTCACAATCTCATCTGATCATATATTTGAGAGAAGTTAATAATGTACCTTATAATTTGATCCTAACTATCCATATCTTCCAATTCTTATCATTCATATTGATCATCGACAATCTTTCAATTAAAATTCTCCGTTCATGATTATCATGTACATTACAAAGATTTATATTAAGGACTGTGTACCTCACAATTAGATTAATGAAAAATAACATTACATTGCATTATTCTCAAAAACGTTACCAATCATCAAGTTCAACTCCAGTAGCATACGCACTCAAGCCAGTCAATCTTTTGAACAGAACTATATTCATGTAACCATCACCAAACTTGTATTTATATCAACAAGGTCGAGCTTAAGTTAAGCATACCCTATATATGAGTATGAAAAGCAAAAATGTAAAGCACTCTGTTTATGTTAGTTATGTTTGTCTTTTCCTTTAAATGCTTGTGGCTATGACAAGAGGAAAATTTATGGTGCTTGATGTGTTATTGGTTGCAGAAATTATAGTAATTACCATCCTTGCCACAACGTCCACCCCTATTCTGAAATCTTATGCCTATTGGGATTATACCAACTTGAGTAATTGGTAAAAGTAATTTAAGTGAATTATACGCTTGTTCTCTTTAATGGTTTAACATAAACTTTTTCAACATTAATGAGACCAAGCAATAAAATGCAAAGAACAAACATATTTTAACTGTTTAACACATCTTTTTATTTCAACTATTAAATCTTACTAAATATTGTAACTTTGCCACTAAATCTTGCTTGGCATAAATGAATTCAAATTTTGAAGAAGTGTCAAAACCAAGTCTTTTTAGTTATGCCCAGTCCAAATCAAGTCTGATCCATAGTCAAGTACGTCTCTTTTTTTTCAGAAATCAAAATCCATGGCGTTATTAAAACAAGGCCCTTTATAGTGGAGGGTTGCAATCTATTCTAACAAATTTATGAACAAATACGAAGACACACTCTACTCACGGTAGTAGATTTATTTTGTTACTGGCGTTTCGCAAACTTATAATTGCAATTTCAAAGGATACAACTTCCTTGTTCTACCTCTCAGATGCCATCAGATTGCTATGTTTACCAATATCGTCAAGCTTTTTAATTTGTGATACACTCATCTCCGTCTTTGTCGATTATCGTATTGTTCACTTCAGCCTTAGTTGACTTTTTATAGTTACCGAAGGAGTTGTGATCTCTAGTATGACCATTCCCTCTAAGTAATGTTTTTCTTTTACCTTTCCATTCCTCAAGTCTGCGCATCGAGAACTATTCTTTTTTTATTACAAAGGAAAAACTACAACACTAAGTTAACGTTCTGGGGTATATAGCACCTTGCGCATCTCAGCGGACTATCTACTGAACTCCAAAGGGGGGCTCGTGAAGGATAGAAAGGTCTGAGTTGCACACCCCAGCGAGTCGAGCAAGGTTGTCCGCATACTGGTTGCCTTCCCTGAACATGTGTTGTATCCAAACTACCCACTCTCGATGCAAGAGCTGTTGGATACCTGTCACCAAAATAGAAATCTCAGTCAGTACCACGAGTGGAGCATATAGAAGATTAATAATCTCAAGGGAGTTGACTTCTAGCACCACTTCGCGATAGCCCAAGTCCAAGGCCAGATTGAGACTCGAGAGCACCCTCCATAACTTCGCGGTTAACGGCGAACCCATATCGAGGTTTTGCTGAAATCCGCCTTGCCAGTCCCCATTGCAATCCCGAATCAGACCCCCAGAGGAAATCATTTTGGAAGTGGGGTTCATAGCGCCATCGAAATTGACTTTCACCCAAACCGCCTCAGGCTTCTTCCACCATACGAAGGTACCCACCAGTAAGCCTTGAGCTGGAAACACACACTTCTCCATCATCCTGGCTCGGGCAATCCACCCCACGTAATCCATAATAACTTTGTGCCCCTCTTCTGGCCAAACAAATGTCGGCTCGAAGATGCTGTTGTTCCTCCATTTCCAGAGGAACCAGCAAGCGACCCCAAAGACCGTGGCCCATCGAGAACTATTCTAACTATCCTTACTAAAGTAACGCCAACATCCCTCTTTTTACATCTCAATAATCCTCAGTTTCATATCCATAATCCCTATGGAAATGACTTTAAAAGGGGTTTGGGTCATCTAGTTAGGTTTTTACGTTTTATCACGATAGTTCAGTATGCAGCCCAAAGAGGTGCTCAGTAGTGGTAGTCCATCGTCAACCTTTCATTAGGGAGTTATGCTCTTGAGAGTCTTTTCCCTCTTCCTTCCTGAACCGGTGTATTAATATGTTATGGCTTGCTCACCTCTTATCTTCCTTTTACAGCTACAAAGCCTTTGTGGCTATTGTAGGTTATAAATCAGATTCTTGTAGGTTGATGAACCTCTGAGCCCTTTACTGTATTTTTTTCATAGTTACATGCCTCACCTATTAAAAAGGATATCTATATAGGTTGATTTATCTATTCGCCTTTCTTATATATTATAACCGCTAGGTAATTATTCAAATTCGGAATTTGTGACTTGCACACTCAATGTTTGCGTGTAAATTTGTGAAAGAGTAAATAATCAATTTGTGTTTATTGGATTTTTCACACTTGATTATAAAGAGGAATAGGCTCTTAATATACAGTCATTTAGAAGATTAGATGAAACAAGAAATACGATCTTGAAAGATTTAATACTATAAAAATATAAACAGTTAAGATCCAATTGAAGCACATGTTCTTAATATGTATTATCAATGGGTAATTATTCAAATTTGGAATTTGTGGCTTGCACACTCAACGTTTGCGTATAACTTGGTAAAAGAGTAAAGAATTGATCTGTGTTTATTGGATTTTTCACACTTAATTGTAAATAGGAATACTCTCTTAATAGATAGTCATTTATAAGATTAGATGAAATAAGAAATACAATCTTGAAAGATTTGAAGCTATGGAAAATATAAACAGTTAAGATAAAATTGAAGCACATGTTCTTAATATGTATTATCAACCCCCCTCAAGCTCATGATGAGGTATAATCCTAAGCTTGTCTCAAAGTTGATGAAATGCATAATTTGATAAGGCTTTAGTCATAATGTCAACAATTTGATCTAATGAAGAAATATGGCAAATGAACAGTGTTTTTGTAGCAACCAAATCACGAACAAAATAAATATCATTCTTAATGTGCTTTCTACAAGCATGATAGAATGGACCTACAGCTAAAAAGGTAACACCAACGTTATCACACCAAATAGTGAGACATAAATGAGGAAGACCAAGTTTACTAAAAAGAGATTTGATGCAATAAAGTTTCATAATAGTGAGAGCAATAGTTATGTATCCAACTTTGGATCATGCGACAATAATCATTTTTTATACTTTAGGAGATAACATTAAAACCCAAATAGATGCAATAACCAAATATAGAATGATAATCATCAAGATAGCTAGTTTAGTCAGCATCACAATGGGCTTGAAGGGTGAGGGAGGTGGGTCTAGTGAAGTGAATGTCATAAGAGGTGGTGGATCAAAGATATCTCATAATTCTTTTGATAATAGACTAGTTGGTGTCAGTAGGATAATGGAGGAATTGAGATATTTTGTTGATTGCAAATTGGATATCAGAAGACTAAGACAAAGATATTGAACAGCTCCTACAGTGCTATGATACTCAGTAAAATCAGAAAGAGGAAAGCCATAATTTTTTAAGAAAGGAAGAGTAAGGATAATAGGGGTGGTTATAAGTTTAAAATTGGCAAGACTAGTTTGAAGAAGTAGATCATTGATGTATTGTTTTTGGGTTATAAATAGTCCAGTAAATGTGAAATAGACTTCAACCACAAGAAAATGATGAAGTGGACCTAAGTCTTTAGTGGAGAAGGTAGAGACAAGATCATAGATAAGAGAAGAAATAAAGGAGGTAGAAGAACTAGTGATCAGGATGTCATCCATGTAAACTAAGAGAAAAATTGTGTAAGATGAAGTTTTGTGAATGAAAAGAAATGAATCAGATTTGGAAGGAATAAATTTAAGGTTAACAAGTTTTTGACTTGATGGATCCAAACCTGTGGGGCTTATTTAAGGCCTAAAGAACTTTGTGAAGGCAAAAAACATAATAAGGGAAATAAGGATCTACGAAACCAAGAGGTTAAGTCATGAAAACTGATTCTTAGAGGTGGCCATGAATAAATGCATTGTCAACATCACGCTAATTTACTAGTTATTAAAAAGTGCTAAAGCCATAATAAGACAGATGCTGGCGGGTTTAATAACAGGGTTAAAAGTGTCAACATAGTCAATCCTTGCAATTTGGTCTAATATTTTAGTAATAAGAAGAGGTTTATAGAACTCAACGCAACCATTAGGGTTTTACTTGTGTGAAAAACCTATTTGCAACCAATAATATTGGCATTTGGTATAGGGGAAGTAAGTTCGTATTGATTGCGATGGAGTGCAGTGAATTCATTAAGCATAGCTTAACACTACTGGGAAAATTTGTTAGCTTGAGCAAAGGAGGTTGGTTTAGGTGTAAGGGAGTGAAAGGTGGTTGAGTAAGTAATATAATCAAAGAATGTCCTCCTCGGAATGTAAGTGTGATCTTATGTTCTAGTGATATTAAGTTGAGAGGAATAAAATGGTTTAGAGGAGGAAGGTGAAGAGGAGACAAAAAGAGTTACTGATGGAATAAGAAGAAGGGGAAAAGCTAACAAAATGGGAGAGGGAGATGATAAGATAAGGTAGGTAAAGATGGTGTATTTTATAGAAATGAATTTTCCATAAAATTAACATGACGAGAGATGTAAATTTAATTTAGAGGTGATAAGGTCAAAATAATCATAGTCTTTATAGTGAGGAGAGTAACTAAAGAAGACATATGACAAGGATTTATGAGAGAGCTTATCAAGATGAGTGGAGCCAAAATAGGATAAATAGGTACATCCAAAAACACAAAGATGAGAAAGAGGAGGACATTAAAATTACATTTAATCTAGAGATTTATTATGAAAAACATGAGTAGGTAAAAGGTTAATACGGTATGCAACAACAAAAAAGGCCTCATAACAAAAATACTTAGGAAAAAAGATATGAAGAAGAAGTGTGAGGCCTATTTCAATGATATGACAATTTTTTTGGTCAGTGAGAAGGGGAGTGTAGGGGCAGGAAATACGAAAGGTAATATCATAAGAGGTAAGGAAGTTAGCAAAGGTGCTTTTGATGAGTTCAAGTGCTCCATCGCACTAAAAAACTTCAATGGTAGTGGAGAAAAGATTTTCATTGGTGGTTTTGAAAGTTTGAAAACAAAATAAGGCATGTGATTTTTGAGGCAAAGGAAAAATCTATGTAAAACAATTAAAATCATTAATAAAGATAATGAAATAAAAATGACAATAAAAGGATAAAGATGGGAAAATGCCTCATATATCATAGAGAATGAGTTGTAAAGGATGAGTAAAAGACATGAGAAGATAAATGAAAATGGACATGAATACTTTTCCTTTGAAAACAAGAAGTACATGAATTGATAATATGAGATTTAATAGGCAAAATTTTAGATAAAATAAAGAAACTAGATTAATATGGATGAACTAACGCTGATTTCATAAATATAGTAAGGTAGAAAAGGCTATAAAGCTAATATGATTGTTAAAGTGCAAAGGGAATTTTATTGGATAATGATTATTGTGAATGGGTCCAATAAGGAGTGGTATCTTTGATTGAAGGTCCTTCATAATGTAACTAGAGCAATTAACTTCATTAGACCAGAAACTATTATTTATAAATTTAGCAACAGATAACAAATTAGTAGTAAGAATATAAACAATTTAGATGTCGTGAAAATGGAGAAAGTGGGGATGAGTGAAAAAAGTGGAGGTACTAGTTAAGGAAATAGGAAGAGTATATCTATTACCAAAAACCACTTGAATTGAACCATCATATAGAGCAACTGAATATTTTGAGGATCATGGGTCATGTGGGCAATAACTCCTATGTTAGGTAACCACTTGATAATATTACTAGAGGTAAATTAGGAGGTATCCGGAGTGCATTAAATATTTATGACAAAAAAGGCTTTGGTAAGAGATTTTGTATCAGATGTGTGTCCATACTAATGATTTCTAGATTCGGAGGATCTAAACCGACAATGGGTTGCAATATGTCGCCGTTTCCAATAAAGTTGGCATTAGGTATTAGGCTTAGATTCAGAAAAATTATTATTGATATTATTTTGAGGATGGGCTTAACTATGAAAGTGATTTAGATGGGGAATATTAGGTTGAGCTTGATTGAATACTATAACATTTGAGCCAATTGATAGGTTTAGGCCCAATGGTTCATAATTAAGCCCTCATCAGGATGAGGACCAGGGTTTAGACAAAGTAGGGTTATATCCTCTTCGTCTATTATTGGTCATTACTCTATGCATTCCTCTAGTCCTAGAGCATCATGAGCACTATAAGGAGAAGTGGGGGTGTGTGAGGCAGTAAGAGCAAGCTCAGATGATGATAAGTAGTGGAGAGACTAAAGACACTACTTGTGAATCAACAATTTAGTTTAGAGTTTTGTGAAGGAAACGATTGATTCTCCATGTTTGATTGTGGTGATGAAGGATTTGTATTCAGTTGGTAGTCCATTAATGGTAAACAGAATGAGATTGTCCTTAAAGATGAGGTAACCAATGGTGGCAAGCACATCTGCTGTATGGAAATAATGTACAAAAAATCAGTGATGTAGGCGACTCCTTTCTTCAAATTATGGAGCTTCTGGCAAAAAAGTGCTCGTTAAGACGAGGGTTATAGAAAAAAGTGTTGTTTGAGAGTAGCTAAGAGGTCATAGGCAGCGGAACACCCAAAGGCTAGTCGAGCTACAAAATTAGTGGAGAGGTGGTGAGAAAATAGTAGATAAGGCAATTGAACCATTACAATTTGAGGAATTGTAGAGAGCCAGAGTTAGTTGTTGTTGATAGTAAGGGTGAGCCATCATCATATCCGTAAAGATCAAATGCAATTAACACTGCTCGCACCTAATTTTTTTCAAACAAGGTAATTAGTTGAATTTAGGGGTCTGATATTACAATAATAACACCCAGAGAGAGTCCTGTTGAATGTGGAGTCTAGGAAGGTTCAATAGTACACAGTCTTACCCCTATATGGTTGAGAGACTATATCTGATAAACCTACATGTAATGCAAATTAATAATAATACAAAATATCAATAAATATGTAAAACTAAACATATAAAATTATGTAATACAGTACATATAGAACATGGCAAAGATTAATATTACAAGATAAAATACATAAATAAATACATAATCTAAGATAAAAAGGGATGAGTACAAGAATAAATCACATCAACCATTATAATAAAGTAAATAGACTAAGTAAGAAACTAGTTAGACTAAATAACTTAGAAAGAAGTACTACTTAATCAAAATAATAAGGTTATATATAAAAATAATGACTCAAAGGAAAAAAATTTAGAGGGCTATGGGTGTAGTAATGAAACTAATAATTTGGTTAAATAGTAATACTAGAGATTTAAATATGCTATGATAATTTGTCAAAGAATATTGAAGTTATTGTAGGTGTTGGATTGTTTGTGCTATATGTATAAGGTAGAAATATAGTTTGTGATTATGTTTTGATGAAGTATTGTGGTAGTGTAAACTGGAATGGCATCATTAGAAAGCATACTAGGTTGAAATTTTTTTCATATGTATGGCTTTAATACCATAAAAGAGTAAATAATCAAACTGTGTTTATTGGATTTTTCACACCTAATTGTACAGAGGAATAGGTTTTTAATATACAATCATTTACAAGATTAAATGAATTAAGAAATACAATCTTGAAAGAATTAATACTATGAAAAATATAAACAATTAAGATACAATTGAATAACATGTTTTCAATATGTGTTATCACTTTGTAAATTCTTACTTTGTATTTGTATGATGACATAAAGTGTCATCGAGTCTCTAAATATGCATTACTTATAAAGTGAGATTAGAAGTGAGATCTTAACTACGTGAAACATGTTTTTACTGTAATATACCACACCTATAGGGCATATTCCTGAAAGCATAAGAGAATATTAGGGATATACTCTCATGATATGTTAGCAAACAATTCAGAAAGATTCTTCCACCTTATATATAATATCATACAGCATAGAGGTATTTTAATCAACAAATTGCCAAAGTTCGTCCCAAATTTCAGAACTTTTCCACTTTTAACTTATGAGAAAACATTTCAAGGAAGCTCAACTTTCCTCTTTAAAGCTCTTAGTAAAGATGTATAGCAAAACTTTTCTATTATCCTCTTTATCAATTCTCACATTCATAGTCATTGCCAGTATCGGATAACAAATAAATTCATAGAACTTTGCATTATATTACTACCAAACATGTACATCAGGCAATAGTTTAGTCTTAGCACAAATATACATATATCTCGAACATTAGTATATAGAAATACAACATACCAAGCTACATATATCAGTTACAAAGTTATTAACACAATATATACAATGGAGCAACGTGTTGTGATATGCAGATGCAAAACTACTACTAAACTTTGCAGATTCAATTAATCGGACCTTTAAGCCAAGAATTCCAAAACATAGGAGTTATATTCCAACTAACTCTAAACCTCTCCTAAACTGTAACATACCACACCCATAAGGCATATTCCCTAAAGCATAAGAGAATGTTCGAGATATACTCTATGGACATAATATATTAGTAAACAATTCAGAAAGATTTTTCCACCTTATACGTAATATCATATAGCACGAAGTAATTTTAATCAACAAATTGCCAGAGTTCGACCTAAATTTTAGAACTTTCCCATATTCAACCTGTGTGAAAACATTTTAAGGAAGCTAAACTTTTCTTTTTAATGATCTCAGTAAAGATGTATAGCAAAACATTTCTATTATCCCATTTATCAATTCTTACATTTATAGTTATTTCCATTATTTGATAATAAATAAATTCATAGAACTTTTCATTATATTACTACTAAACACATACATCAGGTAACAATTTAGTCTCAATATAAATAAACATATATCTCGAACATTAGTATACAAAAATACAACATACCAAGCTACATATCAGTTAAAAAGTTATTAACACACTATATATAATGTAGCAACGTGTTGTGATATGCAAATGCAAAACTATTACTAGACTTTGCAGATTTAGCTGATCTGACCTTTGAGCCATGACTTCCAAAACGTAGGGGTTATACTCCAACTAACTCTAAACCTCTCCTAAACCTAGAAAAAAACATTGCAATTTTGATAAGTTTTGCAAGCTCAATGAGTCAACCATCATCGATGCATTTAGCAAACCATATCACATAGGACCATTCAAATCAACATACCACATAACCAATAATATCAAGTTACATTTCAATAACACACATCAACTTAGGCAGAACTCAAGAAAATCATATTACATTTTAAAACATATCAAAATGTATTTCAAAATCACAATTCAATTTAATCAAACATGTATATGAAAATACAAATATGCTTTCATTCTTATTTCCTTATGTTGTGATCAAATATGTCAATTCATGCCCCAGGTTTTAACAAATTCCTGTTGGTCAGCTTAACGAGCATTATAGCCCTAATCACATTACGAGAGTAAAAATTAGAGAATGAGAGAAAACCTAAGAAAAAAATATTGTTCTTCTTTTTGTACTAGGCTTATAGTATAATATATATACAGTAACTATATAGGACAAATCAAAAACCTAGTGTTGACCTAACTAATACAAAATAAGTTATCTGTACAATATATATAACTCAATAATGACCATTAAGCCCTGAGTTCTTATTATGAGCCTTAGTCCCTGATTACGAGCTTTTTGCTTTGAACGTCTACGTGTTGGTCATTTTGATCAAAAATCCCATTATCTCATCATGAATGCCAAATGCAATTATATGAATAATCTCATATATCATTTTCTTCTATCAGTAACTAATTGTCCAAAATTCACAATCAATTCAATTCAAATAAGCATTTCACAATTATTCACTTAGTTTACAATTAACAATAAAATAAAAACACTTCCATATATAGTCCCAATGTCTAGAATTGTAACAATCATATAAGCAACAATTCAATAACTGAAATTTAACTAAAAATAAATCAACCATAATGAGAAACATCTAGGCTAACTCATAAAACACTCCATCAAGCTATTGCCTCAATGTCCCATCAATATCTGAGTATTGACAATCAGTCTAAGAGACTATTAGACATGCCTATAAACATCGTTCACTGATAACGAACAGAGAGAATATGTATGCAATCCTTAAGTGCAATGTTTATATTCTTTTCTTCTTAAAGTTCTTTTATGAACAAGTTGTCTTCTTTTAATCATAACTCTCTACAAAAATCCAATTACCATGACTCTTGTGCCTCCTAAAAGTAGACTTCATTAGTCTTAATATATCTAAAAGTTACACGGATGGAATCTCTGCTTGGAATACAACCCCCGTCTAAAATATGTCCTATTTCTGGTAAGAAACATGCTAGAAACCAATGCTCAAATAATAATAAATCGTTATCAAGACATATTCTAGCCAAACCATTTCACAATGTCATTAATAAGATATCAATAATCATTTTTCATGTTTTATACTTTGACTAATTCAGGCTCTAAAGCCCTCAAAAATTAGGAAATAATACAAGGTTCATGCACAGGGGTCTGTCACGAGCAGTATTAAGGAAACAATCATACCTCAAGCTATAATACTATTTTATCAAGCCCCTTTAGCAGAGGTCGAGCTAATACCTATATCTACAAATTTTGTTGTTTTGAGTTTTTATAAATTCATGCTCTAAAGGAATGTAAAACAGATCAAAATAGGGAATGTGAAATTGAAACTAGGATTTCAACTTACCTTAGTGACTTCTTTCCTTCTCCTCTTCTCTCCCCCTTTTTTCATTCCTTCTCTCTCTCATTTTTCTTTTGTTTTTCTCCCTATTCTAACCTCACGACAAACCCTCACTCTCCCTTATGTTGCCTTTTACATCTATTTTCTCTTGAAAGTTCAAAGAAAGTCAAACTAATCCCTGTGTCACCATTTCATTAGTTTATGTGTCACCATACTATTGTCCAAGTATTATTTTTATATTAGTCCATATTGTCCATGTATTATTCTTCTATTAGTCCATATTTTACTAACCTTAAACTCCACTTGTCCCTCATTGAAGCCTCCATATGTCACTACTTGTAAGGCTACACATGTCATTAACTGAAAGGCTACATATGTCACCATTAATAAAGCTAGACATGTCATAAGTATAAAGTGTCATTTGTCACAAATTTAAAGGGACACTTGTCACAAATATAAAGTGTCACTTGTCTCCAATCTTACCATTTAGGAATTCTACTAAGCCAATTTATACATTGACTCCTTAAACTTTCGATTTTTAACAATTAACTCCAAATTACTAACTTAAATCCATCAATTTTTAATTTAATTCTAATTCATCATATCCAAGCATCCCGAAATATGTCAATTAAGTGCAAATAAAACATTTGTCACTTATTTCTCATATTTATAAATAATAATATATATATGTGTATGCTAATCTCATGCCTGTACATAGAATAACAAATTTCATATCCTAGTGCACCAAATTAATCATCTAGTGATATAAATTATTTTATTTAATGCAATATGCATGAGCTTAATCTTCTAAACCTTCTAACCCTCCCTGAAGAAAGGATACTGCACAATTAAACCTTTCATTTTGTTTGCTGCCCATCTGATCAAACACTCTCTTTATCCTCTCCAACCAACCTCGGCCTCTGTGGGGTCTGTGCTTCCATAGAAGTCCACAACTCCTTGTTTCCTAAGTTTATCATATCTCCTTTCTCTCTTCTTTGGGACTCTCTATGGTGTATACTCATATTGTGGTGTAGTAGACTCTATATTAGCCCTTACTGACTCAAGATCAACTAATTCTGCAATATGGTCACCTATAGCGGATGACCTTTAATAGAAAATAATTATGATTACTATATGTATTGCTTATGTTATGTCATGCTAAAATGCTAACATATATCCCTATAGATGCCAAACCTTTCTCTAATACCAAAAATACATTCAGATTGGAAGATGAAAGAATTTTTTAATCTTAAGCAAGGAAACTTTACAGTAGCTAAGTATGAGATACAGTTTAATGAACTATCAAGGTATACTATTGCTCTGATTCCTATGGAGGAGGATAAATGCAGGATGTTTGAGTATGGCCTAAATATAGAAATTAGGATAAGATTGATCATTACCAATCTGAATAGCTATACTGAGCTGAGAGCAGCTTCTATTCTGATTGAGCAATTATTGAAAAATGAATGAGAGTGTATAAATAAAAGCTCAGGTCTAAGAGGCTTGGTGATTTTCGAGCTGACTCTGGTAGGAGATTCAGTAAACGTCAGAGTAGGCCACCACGATCACAGTCTAGATCAAGGCAGATAGAATTTAGATCTAGAGGAGGTACTACTCAATCTGATATTGGTGGAGGCCAAGCATTTAGAAGCCAATCTTATAAAGGACAAGCACAACAGAAACCCTATTGCAGGCATTGTGGAAAATATCAAGGTGGAGTATGTTGGAGGGTGTCGGGAGCTTGTTATCGTTGCGATTCCCTTGACCATCAAATAGAGACTACCCAACAACTTTAAGGGCCCAGTTTGAAGTTAGAGGAGGACCAGTGTCTGAGACGATTACCTAACCTACTAGAGTTAATGGAGCTGGACAAAAAGGTAGAGGTAGAGGTAAGACAACCTCAGTAGGCCCTAGTGTACCCAGTACCGAGGTACAGAGTAATCGATCACAGTCTTAGGCCAAGATTTTTGTTATCACTAAACAGAAGGCACAGAGTTCTCTGGATGTTATTGCAAGTACATTAAATGTCTTTGATCTTGAGGCATTTGCATTGTTAGATCCAAGATATACTCATTCATTTGTTACCCCGACCTAGAATCTCTTTTGCATTGCAAGAGAGAGACATTGCAGTTTTAGTTAGAGGTGAGTACTCCAGTCAGTAGTAATACAATGATTGAAGAGGTATGTAGAGGGTTTATTATCTGGATTGACTAGGCTAAACTGAAAGCCAATCTGATAGTACTATATTTGAAGGAGTTGGACCTTATTTTAGGTATGGATTGGCTTACTACTCATAGGGCTACGATGAACTTTTACACTAAAGAGGTTATTATTGAATCTCCTAATCAACCGAGAACTACATTTCGAAGAGTTAGTCAAGCAGTGCCAGCTCGACTGATTAGAGGTAGATATGAAGCCTTTCATGCTTATGTGATGGATTCTAGAGTTAAGTAGAAATTACATGATATTCTCATTGTTAGGGATTTCCCAGATGTATTTTCTAATGAATTACTGGGATTACCACCAAATAGAGAGACGGAGTTCACCAATGAACTAGTTTCAAGTTCTAGTCCTATATCCATTCCTCCTTATAAGATGACACCTGTAACTTAAAGAGCTTAAGACACTTGGTTGTAGGAGTTGTTAGACAAGGGTTTTATCAGACCAAGTGTATCACCTTGGGAAGCTCCAGTTTTATTTGTGAAAAAGAAGGATGGAACTTTGAGGTTGTGCATTGATTATAAAGTGTTTTAGCCTTATTTGGATCATTTTTATATTGTATTTATGGACAATATCTTGGTGTATTCGAGGAGTAAAGAAGAACATTATGAGCATTTGAGGTTAATTTTACATATTATAAGGGAAAGAACAATTGTACGCCAAGTTTAATAAGTATGAATTATGGCTTGATCAGGTGGTATTTTTGGGTCATATAATATCTGGACAGGGCACACAGGTAGACTTGAAAACAAGTTAGGAAATGATGAAATAGGAAGCACTTAGAAATGTTTCTAAGATTTGAAGTTTTCTTAGACTAACTAATTACTACAGAAGGTTTGTCAAGGGTTTTTCATTGATCTCAACCCCTTTGACAAAGCTTTTGAGGAATAACGTACCTTTGAGATGGACTGATAAACGTCAGAGGATTTTTAAAGAGTTAAAACGTCGATTAATTATAAGACCAATATTTACTATCCCATCTGGATATGAGAGGGTATGTTATATATAGTGATGCTTCACACCAAAGGTTAGGGTGTGTTTTGATAAAGCACAGTAGGGTGATTACTTATGCTTTAAGACAACTGAGACCTCATGAGTTAAATTATCCAGTTCATGATTTAGAGCTTGCAGCAGTAGTATTGACTTTGAAAATATGGAGACATCATCTATATAGGGAAACATTCCAGATTTTCATGGACCATCGAAGTTTGAGGTATTTATTGAGTCAAAAGGAACTTAATATAAGGAAAAGGAGGTGGCTTGAGTTACTTAAGGACTATGATTGCATGATAGAGTATAAGCCAGGCAAGGCTAATATAGTAGTTGATGCATTGAGCAGAAAATCCAGTAGCAATGTAGCACAAATTCAGGCGTCGAGGTTACCAAATCTAATTCAATTGACATCACTAAACATTGAATTAGATTTGGGGCAGAATGGCACATTAATAGCTACATTTAACTCAGACTATTATTATATGGTAAGATTCGAGAGGCTCAAAGCAAGGATCCAGAGTTGGCGAGAATTATCGAGAAGTTAAAGTAGAGTTCGAGTTCCAAGTTTGAGGTGAGAAGTAACATTTTGCGATTGGGATAGAGATTATGTACCAGATGTTAATGGTCTGAGGAAAGAGACTTTGGAGGAAGCACACACAATAGTTTATGTTATGCATCCTGGTACCATCAAGATATATAACACTTTTAAATAACACTTTTGGTGGCCAGGGATGAAGAAGTAAGTGGTAGAGTATATTTTAGATGTTTGACATGCCAACAGGTTAAGGCAGAGCATCAGGCACCAGCTGGGAAACTACATTTATTACCCATTCCAAAGTGGAAATGGGAGAGGATTATAATGGATTTCATTGAGGATTTACCAAGAACTTCAAGGCAGGATGATACTATATGGGTAATTATTGACATGTTGACAAAATCAGCCTATTTTCTTCATTAGAAAAAGTAACACACTAGAGTAGTTAGCCCTTGTCAATGAAATAGTGAGGTATCAATTCGAGATCCCAAATTTACTTCTAGATTTTGGGGCAGCCTACAGAGTGCACTAGGTATGAAGTTGAATTTTAGTACAACATTTCATCCTTAGATAGATGGGCATAATGAAAGGACCATTTAGACTGTTGAAGATATGCTTAAGGCTTGTGTTTTAGAATTTCAAGGAGCATGGGATGAGTATGTAGTTCTCATTGAGTTTACATACATTAATATTATCATAGTAGCATTGGCATGGCCCCATGTGAGGCACTGTATGGCCGAAGTTGTTGAACACCTCTATTTTGGGACGAAAAAGACCTACAGATTGTTGAAGGCCCAGAGTTGACTCAGGATATGATGGATAAGGTGAAACTAATCCGTGAAAGGATTAAGGTATCCTAGGACTAACAAAAGAGCTACGTAGATCAACATCGGAGTAATATAAGGTGGGAGACAAAGTATTTTTAAAAGTGTTGGCCTAGAGAGGAGTGCTAAGGTTTGGGAAAAAAAGGGTAAGTTTAGCCCTAGGTATATTGGTCCTTATGAGATTATTGAGAAAGTGGGTCAATTGGCTTATAGACTAGTGCTACCACAAGAAATAACTCAAATCTGTAATGTATTTCATGTCAGTATGCTTAGATAGTACAACTCATATCTGACGCATGTGTTACCAGATTAGGAGGTTAAGATTGCAAATAATTTGAGTTATGTGGAGGAACCAGCAAAAATTTTTAGATATTAGACTAAGCAGTTGAGGAATCGAGTAATTCCTTTAGTAAAAGTTATTTAGAGAAATCATTCAAGAGAAGAAGTTACCTGGGAGACTGAGAAAAGCATAAGACAACATTACCCCTATTTGTTTGATCAGTCAGGTAAGAAGTTTAAGGACGAAATTTCTTAAGGGGAGGAGAGTGGTAATATCCTGTCTCCTAAATTATTGAGGATTCAAAGGTTTAAAAGATTAAGCTCATGCATATTGCATTAAATAAAAATAAATAACTTATATCACTAAATGATTAATTTGGTGCATTTGGATATGAAAGTTGTTATTCTATGTACATGCATGAGATTAGCATACACATACGTATATTATTATTTATAAATATGAGAAATAAGTGACAAATGTTTTATATGCACTTAATTGACATATTTCGGGATGCTTCGATATGATTTTGATGAATTATAATTAAATTAGAAATTGATGGATTTAAGTTAGTGATTTGGAGTTAATTATTAAAAATTGGAAGTTTAAGGAGTCAATGTATAAATTGACTTAGTAGAATTCCTAAATAGTAAGATTGGAGACAAGTGGCACTTTATATTTGTGACAAGTGAAACTTTATATTGTGACAAGTGGCCCTTTAAATTTGCGACAAATGGCACTTTAGACTTGTGACATGTGGAGTTTTAGAATAACGATATGTGTAGCTTTACAAGTGGTGATATATGTAACCCTACAATTGGTGACATATGTAGGCATACAAGTAGTGACATATGGAGGCTTAAATAAATGACAAGTGGAGCCTAAGGTTAGTAAAATATGGACCAATAGAAGAATAATACATGGACTAATAGAATGGTGAAACATAAACCAATGAAATGGTGACACATGGATTAATTTGACTTTATTTAAACTCTCTAGAAAAAAAGATGTAAAAGGCAACATAAGGGAGAGTGATGGTTTGTTGTGAGGTTAGAAGAGGGAGAAAAACCAAAAAACTGAGAGAGAGAAGGAAAGAAAAAAAGGGAAGAGAAGAGGAGAAGAAAAGAAGTCACTAAGGTAAGTCGAAATCATGGTTTCAATTTCATATTCCCTTTTTTGATTTATTTTACACACCTTTAGAGCATGAATTTGTAGAAACTCAAATAATGAAAGTTGTAAATATAGGTCTTAGCTTGACCTCTAAGAAAGGGGCTTGATAAAATAGTATTATAGCTTGAGTTATGCTTATTTCTTTAATACTGCCCATGACAGACCCTTGTACAAGAACCTTGTATTATTTCCTAATTTTGAGGGCCTTGAAGCCTGAATTAGTCAAAGTATAAAACATGAAAAATGATTATTGATGTCTTATTAATGCTTTTATGAAACGGTTTGGGTAGAAGATGTCTTGACAACGATTTATTGTTGTTTGAGCATTGGTTGTCAACCTATTTCTTACCAAAAACAGGACATAATTTGGATGGGGGCTTGTATTCCAAGGGGACATTCTGTTCATGTAATTTTTGGATATATTAAGACTAATGAAGTCTAGTTTTAGAGGGTATAAGAATCATGATATTTGGATTTTGTAGTGAGAGTTATGATTAAAAGGAGGCAGCTTATTCATAAAGGAACATTAAGAAGAAAAAGAATATAAATATTGCACCTAAGGATTGCATACATATTCTCTCTATTCATTATTAGTGATAAGATGTTCATATGCATGTCTAATAGGCTCTTAGAGTGATTTTCAATGCCCATATATTATCGGGACGTTAAGGCAATAGCTCAATAGAGTGTTTTGTGAGTTAGCCTACATGTTTCTCATTATGGTTAATTTATTTTTGGTTAAACGTCAGTTATTGAATTGTTGTTTATATGATTGTTACAATTCTGGACATTTTTTGTCTAAGGACTTTGATATTCAAGACTATATATGGAAGTGTTTTTTATTTTATTGTCAATTACTGACTACGTGAATAATTGTGAAATGCTTATTTGAATTAAATGGATTGTGAATTTTTGACAATTAGTTACTGTTATAAGAAAATGATATATGAGATTATTCATATAATTGCATTTGGCATTCATGATGAGCTAATGGGATTTGTGATCAAAATAACCAACACGTAGACATTCAGAGCACAAAGCTCGTAATCAGGGCCTAAAGCTCATAATAAGAACTTAGGGCTTAATGCTCATATAAGATGCCAAAAGAAATTTGTTTGAAACTCGGGGCATGAATTGGCATATTTGATCACAACACAAAGAAATAAGAATGAAAACATATTTGCATCTTCATATACATGTTTGATTAAATTGAATTTTGATTTTGAAATACTCAATTTGAGTTTTTTAAAATGTGATATGATTTTCTTGAGTTCCGTCTAAGTTGATGCATGTTATTGAAATGTTACTAGATATTATTGGTTATGTGGTATGTTGATTTGAACGGTCCTGTGCGATAAAGTTTGCTAAGTACATCGATGACGATTCACTCATTGAGTTTGCAAAACTCATCAAAATTGTAATATTTTTTTATTTTTCTCCCTCTTCTAACCTCACGATAGACCCTCTCTCTCCCTTATTTTTCCTTTTACATCTATTTTCTCTAGAAATTTCAAAGAAATTTAAGTTAATCTATCTGTCACCATTTCATTGGTCTAAATGTCACCATTCTATTGGTCTATGTATTATTCTTCTATTAGTCCATATGTTACTAACCTGAGGCTCCACATGTCACTCATGTAAGCCTCCATATGTCACTACTTGTAAGACTACACATGTCACCAATTATAGGGTTAAATATGTCACCATTTTTAAAGCTACACAAGTCACTATTCTAAACTCCACATGTCATAAGTCTAAAGTGCCATTTGTCCCAAATTTAAATTGTCACTTGTCACAAATATAAAGTGTCACTTGTCTCCAATCTTACCATTTAGGAATTCTACTAAGCCAATTTATACATTTACTTCTCAAACTTTCGATTTTTAACAATTAACTCCAAATCACTAACTTAAATCCATCAATTTCTAATTTAATTCTAATTCATCAAAATCATATCCAAGCATCCTTAAAATTTTCAATTAAGTGCATATAAAACATTTGTCCCTTATTTCCCAAATTCATAAATAATAATCTATATATGTGTATGCTAATCTTATGCATGTATATAGAATAACAACTTTCGAATCCTAATGCACCAAATTAATCATCTAGTGATATAACTTATTTTATTTAATGCAATATGCATGAGCTTAAACTTCTAAACCTTTTAACCCTTAACAATTTAGGAGACATGATATTACATTTACAACCTGCGGTATAGTTTGATACCAATCCTATATGGCTTTCACCAATATGGATAAAAAAGCCTTACATTTCATGGCATTTGAAATCCTATATAGTACTGGATTATGCCATAATGTCAATTAGTTGTATATTTGTGATATAAATAAAATGTAGTCCTTATGTTATGCATATTTATTTTATTAACTAATTTATAAAAAAAGTTCATATGGTATCGATTGGGTTATTGAAGCTTAATTCCAACTCTCTAACTTCTTGTAGTAGTTATGGAACTAGATCAAATCCCAAGAGAATTTAACTCTAGCTTCTTACTTTCAATTAATAAAATAAAGTGGGGTTGATTAATTAACCAATTAATTGAAATTAACAAGGAATCAAAACAAATCAATTGAATATAAAAAAGAGAAATTCAAAAGCACTTAACTTTGATTTAAGAGAAAGATATCATCTAATTGTAATATTGATCATTAGTTTAAAAAGAATAATTTTCACAATTCAAGACGTTAGACTAAAACATGCTAAGATAGTTGTAACAAGTCTCAAAATTTTCTAAATTAGTTGGTTCAAATCCAGCATCAAAACTAAAACTTACCATCAGTTGACTATGCATGATAACATTCTATCTTAATTAAATGCTAGCTATAAATTAAGTGAAAAAGGCTAAAACTTAATTTAAACAATTGAGATAGAGGCAGCTATTCAACTTAGTTTTTATGTTTATCATATGTTAAACATCCAAATCTATAAATAACCTATTTACTACTTGTCACAATCCTTCATGACAATTATGGATTATTAAGTTCATAGATAGTGATAGAATAATCAACATTAAATTAATTTGTCAGATTAATTAATATTAATCGTTCATGAAATATAAGAACTCAAAAGAAGAAATATTTGCATTAAAATATGAATAAAAGTTTAAAGCCAACAAGGTTACAACTAGAGTTTTGAATCCTTTGAATTAGAATAAAATGAGTTAACCACACATGGCTTAAGTTTCAACACCAAAGATAGAAGAAAGATGAAAGATTGAGAGAAAACTACTAAAGAACCTATTGATTAAAGTTAAGAGAGGTAAAAGATGTCTCTTTATATTGTTTTCCTACTCTAAATCTTGTTTAATCATATCTTACAAAGATTCTTATCTAAAACAAATCCAAATCCCGACATAATAGGGATGGAAAGAAGTTTCCTAATTAAACTCCAACTCTTCAAGTAAATCTAACATTAGGTGTGATCTCGCCTTACCCACTGCAGTAATTTGTCCACTTTTTCCTAAATTTGTGATTTTCATCAATAATGCTCCAATTTGATACGATCTCTACTTTTCATCCCTAAAATAAAACAAACACTAATTTTTCTATTTAAGCATCAAAATATATCCAAAGAAAAAGAGTTAATTCTAATTAATATATCAAAATAACATCTTATCAGATACATATATTTTATAAGCGAAATTATGATAAGATCATTAGTAAAAAGATTAACATACACTATATTGCTTCCTTATAAAGAAAGTAGATGATCTCGTAAACTAAAGTACAGAGATACTTAAACAAGCACCTAATTATTTATTAGAGTACAAGTTCACTTAACTAATCCAACATAAGAATTTCATATGGACATTACATGTATATTTATAGAAATGTTCAATGTGATGATTGTATAAATGATCATTTGAATTGAGATCTCCAGATTATTTCACATATGGATTGTTATGTTTTGATATTACTTAGAACTCATCCTAGTCAAGGGTAGCTCAATTTGTAGTCATTTGATATTGTATAAATTATATGAAGGTAGTTGGGAAATCAATACAATTAATCACCCTGACATAACTAGGGAAATATTTTATTATTCTCAATTACTATTAATTTGAGAAATTCTTATCTGAGATTGAATAACACTTATAAAATAATATTTTTCAAATTGACATTAAAATAATCAATTATTATTAGTGGAGATCTAACATGATTGGACTCAACTATTATATATATTAATTTCATACTTTATGTTTAATCAAAATATTATCTAATAAAAAATTAAATTATAAGAAAAGGCATACATGAAAAAGTTAATTAAAACTATTTGACATTCTTAATATTTGGATAGTCATGATACTTTGTGTGTCAATCTTAATCTATGAATATAAATGATTCAATTAGATAATTAAAGATAAATTAAAAGATTTAATATATCTAATTCTAATGCAATATAGGATTGTAGTTTTATATTCATTTTCAACATACTTAAAAACTTAATGGATTAACCATAAAGAACAATTTAAGGGAGAAAAAAATATAATTTAACCAAGCTGAACTTGATTATAAAATTTAAGAAACTTTAAGGCCAAATATAAAATATTTGATAAATAAGGACCAATCTTAAATATTTGATCTTATTTGAACCTAATTAATATTTAATCAATATTATTTTAATTATAATTCAAGCTTATTTATAATTTTAATTATAATTCAATTAAATTACTAAAAAGTCTATGTCCTATTATAAATATGCATATACTTTACAAGAGTTGGCACTTTTGATATATTCGTCTTTATACCAATTTTAGAATCTTTTTAAACTTACGGTTTATAATTCATGTTTTATTATATTCATGAATTAATCATAATATAAAATTAAAGAGATTTTTGAAAGACTATGAATTTTTTTCTTTTACTGAAACACATGAAGAGATCATATCCTAATTTTCAACATACAAGTCTATGAGCTCACGATAATGTACTACATGATCTGTAGGGTTTTGTAAGCAATTATCTATACACTACAAGAAAAATGAGAAATACCGACGGAAAAATACCGACGGTATATAAATCGTTGGAAATACCAACCGAAATAACGTAACCGTCGGGGAAATTGGGTGGGCGTTAAACTTTTTCCGACTCAGAACGATTCGGTCGCTAAATATGTCGAAATATTTTCCGACGCTCAATTTCCGTCGGTGATGGCGTCGGTGAAAACCGCGCCCTTCACTTACTGAAAACGACGTCGTTTTGGTTATTAT
>JAOSBK010035265.1:0-23904 GCA_027568895.1 Erythroxylum shatona | reverse complement strand
GATCTGGTGATGACGTATCATTTGGTGATGACATGTCGTCTGGTGAGGACGTATTATCGCTTCATCTGGTAGGATGCTTCATCTAGTGAAGATGTTTGGTTTGGTGAAACATCGTCTGGTGAAGATGCTTCGTCTAGGTGAAGATGTATTGTCTGGTGAGGACGCTTCATCTGGTGATGACGTATTGTCTGATGACGTCATATTGCCTGGTGGACTGTTCATTTGATCCTATCGCCTAGTCACATTTTTGACCCTATAGATATTCGAATTTCACTTTGAAGTCTTCATAAAAGTTGTAGATCTAGAAGATCTTTTTCAAACCGTCTAATAAAGATCCCAATATGAGGTTTGCAAAGAAATTTATACGAATTCTCCCAGGAGAGGCACAACATGATTAAGGGCATGAGCATGGTTGATTCTTTTGGACATAACTTTATAACCCGACCTCCAAATTAAGTGATTTTTGAAGGAATAGACTCCTAATACATTTTGCTCCCTATCTTTAAATATTGGTAGCTTTTGATGTAGATTGGGAAAATATTGATGGAGTGAAAATGAGGGATTGGTTTGAAGAGCATAATTGGGTTATGAACGTACTTGGATTTTTAGGCATATGTTGAGCTATAGAGCTCCAAATGAGGTGGCTCTTGTTTCAAAATAAACAAGAGGCAGAGAGGCACAATTGTTTCAAAGAATTCAAAGGGCTATTTGGTTTTAACTAGCGTGGGCACACCGCGCTTATGGGAAGATGGCAAATGAGGAGTCAATGAAATAACCCCACAAGGAAGGCCACTCACGCTTTATGACTCCAGATTGATGGGCTCTGGAAACTATAGGGTATTAGGCTCACGTCTTATGATTTTGATATTGGGCTCCGAAAATGGGGTCCAACACCGTATGTTACTATTCTATTGGTCCATGTATTTAGGCCCCATATGTCACTCATTTTAATCCTTTAGATGCCACTACTTGTAAGGCAACATATGCCACCAATTGTAAGGCTACACTTGTCACCAGTTGTAAAGCTACATATATCACCATTTGTAAAGCTACACATGTAACCATTCTATTGCTCCACATGTCATAAGTCTAAAGTGCCATTTTCTCAAAATTAAAGGGTCACTGGTCCCAATTATACTCAAGCAACTTGCTACCCAATTAACTGAGCCATTTTTCACTTATTCCTAATGCCACATGTCACCATTTCATAGGCCTAATCAACCTAAATTCTTATGTATCAATTTATCTTGTTCTTTAACATTTTTCTTGGATTAGATGCACATATCACCTCATTAATTACTCAATTGTAACAAAAAATTCCCAATTTACTATTATAGTCCATCAAAACAAAATTCAAGAAAAAAATCAACTCACAATTACATCATGATCAGTAAAAACCTTTCATACCCCGGAATAAGTCAATTGAGTGCATATACTATCTTGTAATGTTTTCTAAATCATGATTGATATGTGTATTCAAATATTATGCATGTGAATGAAATACACCTCGTAAATTCTTAAACGAAATAACTCATGTGACTTAATATAACAGTTTAATCTCTCAACAATTTTAGGAGGCAGGATATTACAACGTTAGTGCAGAGACCTTACAGAGTGAAGAGGAGCTTGAGAATCTTGAAAAACTACTTAAGGAATTGCTTGTGTCAAAAAAGTGGATGAGGAGCTCAAAGGAGAACAAGACATATCATTTAGGTCAAAGGTAAATACTGAGTTCCTAATTGATGTTGAAACTAACCCTTCACCTTTACCTAATAGATTGGAGAAAATAAACAAGGAAGAGAAGGGTGAAGAGATATTCCAAGAGTGTTGGGTCTCAAAAGGGATTGGAAATTTAAAGATAAGGAAGCTAACGTATATGAATGATCATCAATTGAGGTCCTATCCTAAAGGACCCCAAGTAGAGGAAGCGCTTGTGACACCCAAAGATCATAATTTTGTCATATGATGAGGAAAACAAGGAGTCGAGCCAATGATAATAAACAAGGCAACCAAAGGGAAATTAATTTCTTTTCCTTTACATTTTCACATTTCTTTCTTATATGAATGTGTGTTTTTAAGTTTGTTTGTTCTTACTTGTTTTTAAGTTTTCAAAAAAAATGAGAGAGAGAATAAAATAAAAAATAAACATTTTCTCTTTTTTTTTCTTGAGCTACATTAGCCAAATAGCCTACCCATTATTATGATTTTTCCTTTTGATAAGCACCCTTAAGCTTTATTTATCTATTATTTTTGTGGTAACCATATTACATGCTTTAAACCTAACCAAATATCCTAGCTAAGCCCCAAAATTAGTGGAGCATTGGTTGATTATTGATGATTGTGGGTGTATAAAAATATAAGTGTGGGGTGTGCACATGTGTGGGATGGTTATAATTATTGGGATGCTATTTTTTATAATATCATTGAAATTCCCATGTTGATGTCACTTCTTTCAATTTTATATGAAAAATATAAAACAAAGAGAAAAGAAACAGAAAAAAGGGAAAAGAAAATGAAACGAAAAAAATGTTTAAATAAAAGTATCAAAGAGGAAATGTATATATTTTGCAAAGTTATTTAATATTAGTCTTTCCTCCTAAAATTGTATTGAATGGATGATTTTAGTATGTTGCCTATGAGGTAGATGTTATTTTGGAAGGATCACTCCCTATAGTTATTGTTATCATTGATTTTTATGAGTGATTCCTTCTAATTGGTTATGCTTCATGTGATTTGTGGTATGAGAGCTTGAATTTGAGCTATGAAACATATTTTTTGCAATCATCATAGTTATGTTGAATGCAAAACACACTACTAGTCTTACTCTCAAAACCGCAAGTATACAGATAGTATTTGTAGTTGTAAGTGGATATCGATCCCATAAGGATTGTGCCTAGGCACCACTTAATTCAAGTTGTTCTTTGTTTAAGAAATCATTTCACTTGAATTTTAAAACAATAAATAAAATGAAGACAAACTAAAAGTAACAGGAAATAATGCAACCTAAAATAAAATCGTAAACTAAGACTTGGGAAAAAATCAAGATTAAACATTAGGACTTATCATTATCCCTATTTGTTCCCCTTTGATTAATTGATTCAATTTATTCTTGACCCAAGTTTCGTAAAATTCCAACTACCCTCTCTCAAGGTGTACCTACATGTCATTAGTTAAATAAATTAGAATTAACTTTGGGATCTCTCGATATGCAAAATCTTTCATAAGAATTTAACTACACATGAAGCTATCCTATATACAGTGTATTGATCTATTGAAATCTCTTCCTAATAAATCAATAACTTGTTATTTATAGGTATATTAGTCATCAACTCTCGTTGTACAATTAACACAGATTACCAAGCCCACTCTCTCGATTTATTGCAAGATTTAAGCACAATAAATAACACAAACATGTATATCAATCAAAGGTTCACAAATAGTTCAAACAATACACCTTAAAATTTGTTTTAGCCAATCATAATATCCATAACATCCCCAACAATCAAATAACCCATAATAAACATGCTAGAAGAGAAAGAAATTGAAATAAATTGGATAGGGTAGCTCCTCCTCTCCTTTGTCTAAATCTGGATGACGCCCAATTGGGAATGAAACCTTGAATCTCCACTTATCTCTAGGCTCTAGCTCTGTCATTTGGCTTTAGGAAGAAAGTGTTATGAATCTCTAACAACTCTCGGAATTCTCCTTTTTATAAAGTCATAAAAACCTAAAAAACCACAAGAGACCCGCATGTCCCTTCGACTTCTAGTTCCCGCATTCGTGGGAATTATATTTGTGCTTCCCATGATTGTGGGTTAATATGCCAAAAACTTTCTCCTTAAATTTCCCACGATCATGGGAAATATGCCCTTTCACACGGTCGTGGGTTC
Source organism: Erythroxylum shatona (assembly GCA_027568895.1). Lineage (NCBI taxonomy): Eukaryota > Viridiplantae > Streptophyta > Magnoliopsida > Malpighiales > Erythroxylaceae > Erythroxylum > Erythroxylum shatona. The sequence continues at coordinate 20,014 of JAOSBK010035265.1, read as the reverse complement.
TTATTCTTTAGCAGCTTCACTTCTCTTCTCTTCTCTTGATCCCTAGCTCAATCATAAAGGTGTCCACCCTCTAGCCCTACACCAAAATGATCAATTCTTACCCTAAACCAACATCAAACACAAAGAACATTCATGAAGATCAAGCTAAAAAAACACACAAAACAAGTCTTAAAACACAACAATACTAACCTATTATATAAGAAACACATGCCAAATACTTGTAAAAGCACACACTAATGCACAACTATCAACTTTCTCACACTTAAATCTTTGCTTGTCCATAAGCAAAATCAAACAAAACCAATCAATTCTATCACTTTATTTTCACAAAGATCCAAGTATACGATCCCTCAAATTTTAGCCAACTTAAGTATCAAGCTATTACACATATTTTTAAGTTGTCATTTTGTGCTTATTTTGTATATAAATCTCTTTATTGTGTTGAAATTATTATTCAAAATTGATGGATTTGTTTCTTAATTGTTCTCATATGATTTTCAACACTTAAGAGATGAAATTGAATCAAAACAATGTAAGGGAAGCAAGAATAATTCAAAATTCTAGACTGAGAGAAAATCCAGTAACTAAGTATGGGTATGTGCAAGGACAAAAACTAGCTGCAAGACCTATTTTTAAATGCAGATTTGATACTTAAGATTTTTATGATTTTGAGAATCAGATTGCATCCTTATGGGTAGGGATCAACCACGTAATTTTGGGGGAAGATTATCTACAAAAGATCATGGAAAAAAAGGAGGAGATCGAAGGAAATAAAAGAGGATTTGCATTACTGATCATAGAGCATTTATGCAGTTTTTCTTCCTTCTTTTGGACTTCCATAGTTAGTTTTTTTTTCATTTTTTGCAATATTTCTCTAGGATTTTTTGAATTTTCTAGTAAACGTCAAGGGATGGTGACTTTACATTTGCTATTTTTTTATTGATTTTCACTTCTGTTATGAGAAGCTAAACCCCTTTTCTTGGTTGAGGAAAACCATGTTATCATCTATTATGTGTGAGATGTTCAAATAAAACTTGTTTTGTTGATGAATATTGAGTGCCTTCCAAATTACTTTTTATGATTGAATTAGTTGATTTCTAGGATGTGTAACTAGGAATTGATTCGTTTAATAGCTAGATTAGTAAGATATGACATTCAGTTTTGCTAATTGTAAGTGGCAATAAGGATTACCATCTTTATGTTAGAGTTGGAAATTCTAAGAGAAAACTCATCTTGATTAAATTCATGTCGTAGATATGTTGTCTTGTTCATTAGTTTCTTAGCTCTTAAAGCTATTACTTAATTGAACTTAAGAATCTATCTAAGTTGTTGATTAATAAGAATGCTTAGAATACATGTTTCTATTCATTTACATTTAGGAGAAAACATCACCTAATGAATGTTTGTTGATGAATTGAATTTTATATCAAGGATCTATATTAGTGTGATAACATCGATGACCCGAAACTAAGGTTTGTTTATTCAAATTTCCATATTTGATTAGTTTTGTTAATTTTTTTTTATTTTTTTCATCTTTTTCTAAAATTGTCGTGAATTGAAATTCCCCCTTTTTACTTTGTTTTAGTTTTGAACTCATACAATCTTTGTTGTTAAAATTCCTCATGGGAACGATCTCAACTCTTCACTAACTATATTTTTATTGCTACAGTTGGTATTAATTTGGTTGCAGGCGACAGTAATACCAAATTTTGGCGTTGTTACTAAGGAGTTTTTCAACGGTATATGTATGTTACAAGAGTAGACAAAAGAACCCAATTGTTATTTGATTCTGAGATTGAGAAGACAACTAAAAGGTTACAAAAATAGATGAAATAGCAGCAACAAGTCTAGAAAATGGAACAAATGGTAACAAACCACACCCTTCGTGAACTAACTACGCCCATAGATGCTCAACAACCCTGTTGCATTAACTTTCCAAATTTAAGTGATAATAATACTTTCGAATTAAAATTTGGGCTGATCAATTTATTGCCTATTTTTAGGGGTTTACTAGGAGAGGGTCCGTACAAACACTTAAAGGAATTTGATGTGGTTTGCATAGGAATGAAGTCAACAAATGTGACAGAGGAGCAAATTAAACTAAGAGTCTTCCCATTTTCTCTCAAAAACAATGCTCAAGATTGGTTGTACTATTTAGCTGGCAAAAATGTGCAAACATAGGCTAAAATAAAGAGGTTTTTCTTTGAGAAATATTTTCTAGCATTAAAAACAGCCAACATTCGAAAGGAAATTTGTGGCATTCGACAACATATGGGAGAAACACTCTACGAATATTGAGAAAGATTTAAAAAACTTTGTGCTAGCTATCCCCATCACCAAATAATTGACCAGTTGTTGAGCTAATATTTCTACGAAGGTCTTTAGCTCACTGATAGGAGTATGATTGATGCTGCAAGCGGTAGTGTTTTAGTAGACAAAACACCGATAGTCGCAAGGGACTTAATAGCGAATATGGCTTCCAATGCACAACAATTCAGAATACGTGCTTGACATGGTTCAAAACAAGTGAATATGACAGCATTGGAGCAAAGATTGGATGACCTTACTTCTTTGGTGCGACAAATTGCAGTTACGAAGAAAGAAGAAGGAAAGGTAGGTGGAATATGTTTGATGTTAGGACATTCCACTAATGCATGTCCAGTTTTACAGGAGGAAAATGCAGAACAAGTGAATGCCATGGGAGGTTTTGATGGACCGAATCAAAGGAAATATGAACCATTTTCCAACACCTACAATCTAAGTTAGCGCAATCACCCGAAATTACGTTATGGAAATTCTCAAGGGTAGTAAGCACCCACGAATTTCCAGCAGTTTAAACAACCGTATATGCCTCGACAATGTCAAAATACAACATCAAATTCCAAAGGTAAGTCTTCTTTGGAAAATATAGTTCAATCTTTGACCACTTACACCTTGACATTTCAGCGGGATACTCAAGCTAGTATTTGAAATATTGAAAATCAAATGAGCCAAATGAAAAATGCCATAAATCTATTGGGGTCACAAAATTCTGTAAAATTTCCAGTACAACTAGAGATCAATCCCAAACAAGGTGTGAAGGCTATTACATTATGGAATGGTAAGGAATTGCAGGAACCACTTTTGAAAATTTCCAGAAGAGAGGTAGGAGAAGCAACGAAAAAGGCACCTCAAAAACCAGAAATGAAGCAAAAAACTTTGCAGAATATGGTGGTTTTGCCCCCTTTTCTATGTCAATTTTCCAAAGAAAAGAAGGAAGAGAATGAGAATGAAATATGGGAGACTTTAAAAAAAGTTCAGGTAAATATTCCTCTACTTGATGCGATTAAACAGATTTCACAGTATGCGAAATTTCTTAAGGAACTTTGCACTTCAAAGAGGAAATTAAAATTTGATGAGAAAGTGCAATTGGGGAAAAATGTTTAAGCTATTTTGCAAAATAAAAAGCTTCCACCTAAGTGTCAAGACCCAAGTATGTTCACTATCCCATGTCAAATTGGTGATTTGCGAATTGAAAAACCTATGTTAGATTTGGGTGCGTCCATAAATATCATGCCATATGATGTTTATAAATCTTTAAATGTGGGACCTCTTAAAGAAACTAATGTAGTGATTCAATTAGTAGATCACTTAAATGCTTATCCAAAGGGTGTGTTAGAGGACATTTTGGTTCAAGTGGGGAATATGTGCTTTCTGGCTTATTTCTATATTTTATAGATGGGGACCAATGATACATCTTCTTCAACCCTTATTTTATTTAAAAGGTCATTCTTGAAACCACTAGAACGAAAATTGATGTTCATGATGGGTCTTTGACTATGGAATTTGATGGTGGATTAATTAAGTTCAATATATACAATGCCATGAAAAATTTGATGATGAACAACCTATTATTTATGTGGATTTTATTGACATATGGGTGCAGGAAAATTTGATTTTGAGGGACACAAATGAACTTGAGACAATCTTGGAAATAGGAGAAGCACCTTGGTGGAAGGATAGCAAGGAATTGATATTGTCCAGTAATAAAATAAAGATGTTATGCCAAATGGAGGACACCGAACCAATGGTGAAGCAGCTGCTGTATATGGAGATATCCAGAAGTAACACCAAGTTATTGCCGTCGTTGATCTAGCCACCCAATTTGGAATTGAAGAGTTTACCTAGTCATTTGAAATACATCTTTTTAGGTGAGCAAGACACTTTATCAGTTATAATTTCTAATCAACTCACGGTTTTGCAAGAAAGTCAGCTGATTCACTTACTAAGGGAACACAAGGAAGCTTTCGGTTAGATAGTGGCTGATTTGAAGGGTATTGTCCCATTATTTGTATGCGCCGAATTTTGATGAAAGATGACACGAAGGAGGTGAGGCAACCCCAACATTGGAAGTGGTGAAGAAAGAAATTTTAAAACTCTTTAATGCCGACATTATTTATCCAATTTCGGATAGTAATTGGGTAAGTCTGGTTCAGGTAGTTCTGAAGAAAATAGGGATAACTGTGTTTGAAAATAGCGATGGTGAGTTAATACCAACTCGTGTTCAAAGTAGTTGAAGAGTCTGCATAGATTATAAGAAGCTTAATTCAGTTACTAGAAAATGATCATTTTCCACTCCATTTATTGATCAAATTCTTGAAAGACTTGCACCTAAATCTCACTATTATTGTTTAGATGGCTATTTAGGATACCACCAGATTTTGGTTACACTTAAAGATCTAGAGAAAACAACCTTCACCTGTCCATTTGGCACCTTAGGTTACTGAAGAATGCCATTTGGGTTGTGTAATGCACCGGCGACATTTCAAAGGTGTATGGTAAGTATTTTCTCTAATCTTCTAAAGAATTGCATGGAAATTTTTATGGATGATTTCATGGCTTATGGAGATTCTTTTGAAACATGCATTATCAACCTTAAAAAAGTGTTTAAACGTTGCTTTGAAACTAATTTGGTTTAAAAATTATGAAAAGTGTCATTTCATGGTTGATTAAGGCATAATTTTAGGTCATAATGTCTCTACTAAGGAATTGAAGTTGATAGGTCTAAGATAAATGTTATTTGATCTTTATCTTACCCCGCGACTGTGTAGGAAAGACATTCTTTTCTTGATCGCATAGGATTTTATCGGCAATTTATCAAGGATTTTTCCAAAATTGCGCAACCTATGTGTAGACTACTCCCAAAAGATGTGAATTTTGATTTCGACGAGCCAAGCAAAAGTGTATTTGATGAACTCAAGGAACGACTTACTACAGCTCCAATTATTCAACCACCAAAATGGGACATGCCATTCGAGCTAAAGTGCAATGCTTCAGATTATGCAGTTGGTGTCATGCTAGGCCAAAAAGTGGACAAGGTACCTTATGTTATTTATTATGCATCCATGACACTTAATGATGCCCAGAAGAATTATTCCATAACGGAGAAGGAGTTTTTAGCCGTAGTCTTTAGATTGGAGAAGTTTTGGTCATACCTGTTGGGCACGAAGATGATCATTTATTCAGACCATGCAGCTCTGAAATATTTGGTGAATAAGAAAGAAGCCAAGTCGAGATTGATTCGATGGATTTTACTTCTTCAAGAATTTGATTTAAAAATTCGGGACAAGAAAGGAGCTAAAAATTTAGTGGTCGATCATCTAAGTAGAATCACTCCAAGATGAAAGTCTCTTTGCAAGTCAACAGGTAATTCTATGATATGCTGACATAGTAAACTTTTTGGTGACTAAGTTCTTACCTAGTGATTTACCTAGAGCTGAAAGAGATAAAATTAAGTGAGAGGTTAAAAATTGCATTTGGGATGGACATCATCGTTGGAAATTTTTTTTGATCAGATTGCTAGGAGATGTGTTATAGATGATGAAATTCCTTCCATATTAAATTTTTGTCATTCATCTGTGTGTGGGGGATGCTTTGGTCCAAAAAGAACTGCTAGAAAAATTCTTAAATGTGGACTATTTTGGCCTAAGTTGTTTTATTACTCTTACATGTTTTGCAAGTCTTGTGATCGTTATCAAAGAATAGGTAGCTTGGGATCTAGAAATCAAATGCCACTCATAAACATCCTGATATGTGAGATTTTTTATGTTTAGGGAATAGAATTTATGGGTCCTTTTCCTTCTTCCTTTGGTAAGAATTACATTATGCTAGTTGTGGATTACATTTCAAAATGGGTAGAAGCTAAGGAAACTTTATCTGATGATGCTAAAACTATTATAGATTTTATTAAATCTAACATTTTTTTCAGGGTCAAAATGCCTCGAGCTATCATTAGCAATCGAGCAACTCATTTTTGCAACAAGATTTTTGAGGATTTGATGAAGAGATGTGGTACCACACACAGAGTTTCTATAGCCTATCATCTGCAAACAAGTGGACAAGCTGAGGTGGGCAATAGGTAGATCAAATCCATAATGGAAAAAATGGTGAATCCGAATAGAAAAGATTAGAGCTTATGATTGGACGATGCCTTGTGGCATACTAGACTGCTTACAAAACTCTAATAGGAATGTTGCCTTATAGGTTAGTTTTAGGTAAGCGTTATCATTTACCTGTGGAAATAGAGCAAAGAGCCTATTGGTCTGTGAAGCAGTTGAACATGGATCAGGTAGAGGTTAGTAACAATAGGAAGTTACAATTGTAAGAGTTAGAAGAGATTCGTAATGAAGGCTATGAAAATGCAAAAATTTATAAGGAAAAAACTAAAGCTTTCCATGATGAAATGATTTCTCAGAAATAATTTTCAATAGGACAAAAAGTTCTTTATAATTCAAAGCTTAAGTTATTTTATGGAAAATTACGATCATGTTGTCTTGGGCCATTTATTGTTACTAACGTTTTTTCTCATGGTGCGTAGAAATTCAAAGTTTAGATACTTCTAAGGTATTTAAAGTTAAAGGACACCGTCTGAAGCCATACTATAAGAACTCTTCAGTCAAGCACGTGGAAGAAATAGAGTTGGTATCCCCAGCCTATTTCGAATCATGTAAGTAATGAAACATGTCTAGCTAAAGACTTTAAAGAAGTACATTCAGGGCAACTCGTAAAATTTTCAGGTTTGTTTATTCTTTTTCAACAGTTTTCTTTTTCATTTTTATTAAGATTATTTCATTTTAGTTATGCATTCAATTTTAATTGATTTAGCATTTTCAATTCTAAAATTTTTATTCTTTTATCTTTTTATTAAATGAAAAAATGAAAATTTTCTTTCTCCCACCGCACCCATATCCTTTCCCCCTATTTTATCCCTCTTCTTATTTCACTTAATTTTTTTCACCATTGTTACTAACTGAAAGCCTTACCACATTTTGAGAAATCATGACTCCCACCTCCATTCTGCACAACACCCACTCTTTTAATTTTTCATTCATTATAACTAACCTAACCCCAAATCATAATTTTGCTAGTGTCATGTCTCTCTTTTGCAAATTTCAGGTCTATGTTTTCATAGAGTTAGAATCATGCCAAGGAGAAAAAATGAATCTCGAAGATTGACCTCTCCAATAAGGTCTTTTATTATCCTTTCATCTCCACCACAACCCACCTCAACCACGATAATGCCTACTACTGCAGTACCCAAGTAAACTATGCCACTAATTTCAACTGTAACCTCAAGGCAATCTACACACAACAGAACAAGGAGAGGGAAAGAAGTCAAAAATCACATCCAATGGAGTACAAGAAGTGGTGGTTTCACCTCTTTTCGTCTCTCGGAAGATATGGAGCGTTTTCAACAATTCAACTAAAGGAAAATCTATCCTTGTAAGTGTATTCTTTCTGATACTCTTTAAGCATTGTAAGTCAATGATTCTTTTACATAAATGATGGGTCCTATTTGTTGGAGTGTGACTGCTAGAATAATTTGTCTTGCTTTTGTTGAATTGACAAGGGAATTCTATAGTACATTTCAATTTAACTCCCATGAAAAATTTGATGTATTTACGAAAGGAATTGTGAAATTTTGGTTGATGGGAAAAAAATTTGCTTTATCGGTGGCTGATTTTAATGTAGCTAGGGATTTGTTTCAGCCGATGAAATTAAAAATGAGCTATTTATCAATTTTAGATGTGATTATCATGAGGAATTTAATGCATTGGAATTATGGAGTCAATGGTTTGTTGATCTTAATCCCTACAATGCTATTGTTTATAAGAGTTCGTTTTCCATAAATCCTATTTTTAAAATTATACATTAACTCTTAGCATATAATTTTTCGGGGTATAGGGATGCTGCGGGGACACTGTCTAAAGTGAAATTTTATTTTATGTGGTGTATAGATAGGCATATTCTTGTGATTCTTTTTAGTTTTTGCATGGTTGTTATGTATGTTGAGCCATCAAGCTTTATCATGTTAGCTTGGATGAGATTAAGTGAGTCTAAGGTGAATCATGTTGATTGATTGCAATAACTGATCTTGTAAACTTAGTTAAAATTTTGACATTTGAGTGATCAGGTAATTGTGGAATTAAGGTGAATTCTTGAATTAAACCTGTGAGAGGATTTAATCTTTAATGACATCATCATTATGGCATTCTATTTCTTGTATTGTGTGATGCTCCTCTAATCATGTTTGCCTTCAGAACTTGCACTAAACCGAATTAAATTTGTTTAATTACATGGTTTATGAAACTGATTAAGGCTTTCTTTGTTTTTACACCTTTTAACTTAAAAAAGACCCACCTAGTTATTTTCCCTTTGCAAACACTTTTGAGCCTTTAACCTTATTGTTTTTCATTTAATCACCTTTCATTGAAACCCAAAAGCCCCATTAGCCTTACCTTATCACAAGTTGAATGAAGTACTGATTAAGCATTTGATTTTGGGACTTTTGTTCTATATTATGTTATGAGATATTTTTATAGATACTTCTACTTACGTGTTTGTTAAATTATGCTGCTATTATTTTCTCTTGTTTTTATCATTATTCAAGTAAAGAAAAAAAGTAAAAAAAAAGAAAGAAAAAAGAAAGAAAAAAGAAAAAGAAAAAGAATAAAGCATAGTAGCATTAATTAGTAATGAGTAGTTGTAGTTCCTTGTATTTATGTGTTATCTCAGAATTTAAATTTGAGTGTCCCTTTTACTTGTTACTTTGTGAATGCTTGTAAGTAACCCTTTGCCACTTTTACGTAACCTTTAAACCTAGCCCCATTATAACCTATATTAAAGTCTTTATGATCTATGAACTCATGTACTTTGAATGAATGATAACTGTTAAATTTGCAAGCCTATGGTAGTGTAGTCTATTAGAGGGAGATTTGAGAGAAACACTTTGACCTTAAACACTTGATTGTAAGAGAGAAATCTGTGAGAAGAATTTACTTTGGTTTCATACTTGCTTTTTGAGCAAAGATGTCTTATTTTGACTTTGTTTATTTATATCAGTGAAAAATGATTATGATGTATGTTGCGACCTAAGTCTTGCAAGCCTAAGTTAACAGATTGTGTACACTTAACCTTATAAAGGAAGAATTGATAGAGTGTAGTGGTTTGGCAAGTTTGGTCGACAGCGAGCAAAGATTTGGTGTGGAGGAATTTGTTAAGTTGTCATTTTGTATATAAATCTCTTTAATGTGTTGAAATTGTTATTCAAAATTGATGGATTTGCTTCCTAATTAGTCTCAAATGATTTTCAACACTTAAGAGATGAAATTGAATAAAAAAGATGCAAAGGAAGCAAGGATAATTGAAATTCCAGATTGGTAAGAAATTTAGTAATTAAGCATGAGCACGTGCAAGGACAAAAATTATCTACAAGATCTGTTTTTAAATGAAGATCTAAATCACTTAAGATTTTTATGATTTCGAGAATCAGATTGCATCCTTATTGATGGCGATTGACCACCTGATTCTGGGGGACAATTATCTGTAAAAGATCAAGAAAAAGGAGGAGATTGAAGGAAATAAAGGAGAATTTGCGTTACTGTTCATAGAGACACATTAAGGATAGTTTTTACATTTCTGCAGTTTTTCTTCTTTCTTTTGGACAGCCATAGTTAGGTTTCTCATTTTCTGCAGTATTTCTCTAGGATTTTTTGAATTTTCTAGGAAAAGACTTGGGATGGAGACTTTACATTTGGCTATTTCTTTGTTGATTTTCACTTCCGTTATGAGTAGCTAAATCCCTTTTCTTGGTTCGGGGAAACCATATTATCATCTATTACATGTGAGATCTTCAAATAAAGCTTGTTTTGTTGATAAATATTGAGTGCCTTCTGAATTGCTTTTTATGATTGAATTGGTTTATTTTTGGGATGCGCAACTAGGAATTGATTTGTTTAATATCCAAATTAGTAAGATATGACGTTTAGTTTTGCTAATCAAAAGTGGCAATTAGGATTACCATCTTTACGTTAGAGTTGGAAATTCTAAGAGGAAATTCATCTTGATTAAATGCATGTCATAAATGTGTTGTCTTGTTCATTGGTTTCTTAGTTCTTAAAGCTATTACTCAATTGAACTTAAGATCATATCAAATTGTTGATAAGTAAGAATGCTTAGAATACATGTTTCTAATCATTAACACTTAAGAGAAAACATCACCTAATTAATGTTTATTGATGAACTGAATTTTATATCAAGAATCCATATTAGTGTGATAATATCGGTGACCCGAAATCAAGGTTTGTTTATTGAAATTTTTAGATTTGATTAGTTCTGATAATTTTCGATTTTTGTTAATCTTTTTCTAAAATTGCTGTGAATTAAAGTCTCCCCTTACCTTGTTTTAGTTTTGAACTCATACAATCTTTGCCGTTAAAGTTCCTCATGGGAACGATCTCAACTCTTCACTAACTACATTTTTATTGCTGGAGTTGGTATTAATTTGGTTTCAGGCGACATTAACACCACATATCATGATACTCTTCATTAGTGTACATAAGCAAACTCAATTTATGACACCATAACTATAAGATAAGTATAAATGCGCATTAAATCTTCCTCACGGTTTCACTTATTTCTCTTAAGCATTTGATGGTTAATGTTTCGCTCAAGCTCCCTATAGGAAACTACACTACCATAGGCTTGCTAATACACTAATTCTCCTCTATAATGATTACATGTATAAATAGATCAAAAGGACTTGTTTCGAGTTGTAATGTGATAAGGGTTAAGGTGGGTCTAAAGAAGTAAAGGGTTTAACACAAGCATGCATAAAGTAATAAGTGAACAAAGGGTTACAAAGCATATTTTGAGATATACAGATGTAAATATTCTACTACTTTGCACTTATTGATGCTACCAAAACATTCTTCCCTTTTTGTTTTCTTTTTCTCTTTTTTCTTATATATATATAATTGAAGATACAACAAACAAAATAGCAACTAGATATACTGTGATTGAAGAGTAGAAGTATAACTCAATTCATCTTGGAATGAAAAAAAATTTTGTACAAAAAATCCCAGCTAGTGCATCACTTAATACTTTACTAATCTTGTGAATGGGTATGCTAATGAGGTTTTGAGTTTTGAAATATAAGGTGTTTATAAGAAACAAAAGGGTAAGGCTCAACGAGGCTAACAAGGGTAGGTCATTTAAGCAAAAGGTAGGTCATTTAAGCAAAGGGTTATCACAAAAAGGGTCTTAATCATTTCTATTAAGCATGCATCTAGTAGACTCAAACTGCTTTAAAGTAAGTTATGAAGGTAGTAACCTAAAGGGGCATCACACACTCAAAGAAATAAGATGATTATAGATGGAGTCATATAAGCTCATTCCTCACATTGGATCAAAAGAAAATTCATTATGCATCTATACACTCTTCGTTACTCAAGTGTCACATTTTATGTAAGCTTATGCAACCAACTACTTTTCATCACTTAACTTGATTCACTCTCTACTCAGGTAGCCTAATTCGAGTTCAAACATGCATTCAATCGTATTCCAACTAGCATGATAGAATCTCATGGAAAAACAAATCAATATGATTCAAGTGTGGTTCCATTGCTTAACATAAAACAACGTCAACATTAAACAACAACCTAATATGCCTAAAAACATGTATCCTAATTAGCAAAATGCAAATAGTAAATAAACCAACTTTAAACAATGCAATTGACAAGGAAACTATCACCTCCCCACACTTGGATAACACATTGTCCTCAATGTGACTAAGCAACCACAAAATGAAATCAAAACATCAATCACACAAACAAATAACATAACTAATAAAGTAAATAAAATAATATAAAAAGTGAAGGGTCAGAAAGCTTATAGAGATTGAGGTGGTAAAGGTGTAGGAGAAAGGACTTCAATGTTTTGCTTATGGAAGAACTTTAGGAACTTCTTCTTGATATACTGCTGCTCCTTGTGTACTTGTCGCACTTGGTTGCCAAGGTCATTGATTGGCAGCATCATTTGCATCCATGTAATTAAGAATTTGCTAAAATAGATCAACATTAGCTGCTATTGTTGGTTCCTCTTCAACTGCTTCTTTATGCTTCGGTGGTGCCTAAAATGTGGATGGTTGCAAAGTTGTTGCATTCTTACCCTTCCTGTTCTTGATAGCAGTATGCGTCTGAGGATTTCGCAGCTCCATACAATAGAACTCTAAAATTTTAGAGCGTCTTAAATATGATACATCAAACACATCATAATTACCAGTACGCATAGTATCCACATCAAGATGATAAAATGAAGCTAAAGTAGTGACAATGTAAGTCATACCGAAATATGAGCTTTTCTTATTAACACAACTCGCAATAGACCTAAAAATTCAATATAGGGTATTTAGTAGAACACTTATTGCTTTCAGTTTTATTAAAAACAATTAAACACAAAAATTTATGAAGCAGTAAGTGTTCATTACTACAATTAAAGTGTTTGGTGCGTTCCTACAATCAAACATGTTTTCAACTGTAAGGATTTTCTAATAGTCACCCACATAAAAGTCATCATGATCATCTAAAACTTTAGTATTTAACAAGTCAAAAAGTGCATGAATGACTGCATAATCAAGTTTATAAACACGACCATCTATTCTAAACTAGAATATACCAATTTTAGGATTATAATGCACAGTGGTAAAAAAATTCAACATTCTTCATGGGGTATATCAGTACATCACAACGAATTAAGCGACCCCAACCAATATTCGCTGCTAAACATTCAATATTATGCCTTATACCTGAAGTTTCTAACAATTCAAAATCAAAGTACCTAGTAGGCAATAACTCTCTATCTTTAAAGTCCCCGTATCTTATACCTTCTTCTTCTGAAAAAATAGGGAATGGGGTGTGAAAAGTGGTTGCCTTATACGATTTACCTTCTTCAGAGACTTGAAGGATCAATTGGTCAATGGGTTTCCAAGTGGCGAGCTTCTTGGGAGCCATTTAAGAAGAAAAATTTGCCAAAATATACAAAAGAGAGGTGAGCACGTTTTATAGAGAGAAAGAAATAAAAGAAACTTACCAAATCCTGGTATTCTTGGTTGTGTAATGTGAAATAAGTGTAAAAGTAGTGATTAATGATGGAAAAGATGAAGAGAGTACTAAGATTTCGGAAAAAATGAAAGTTTTTGAAAAGTAAGCTTGGTGAGAGAGTCGGCTGCAGACACAATAAGTGAGGGAAAGTAAAGAAAGAAGAATAAAAGAGGGTTTTTAAAAAGTGTCTGTCGAAGGATCCCACGATCATGGGAATCCCTATGATTTCCACAATTGTGGGTTAAGGCTCCAAAAACTTTCTGGAGTGTCTTCCCACGCTCGTGAAAAATGGAACAATCTCCACGATCATAGGTTAAGGCTCTAAAAAGTTTCTGGAAAGCCTTGCCACGCTTGTGAAAAATGTATCAGTTTCCACAATCGTGGGTTAAGGCTCCATAAAGACTTTGGAAAGTCTTCCCACATTCGTGGGAATCAACCCAGTTCCCACGATCGTGGATTATCCAAAATTTTCTAACTTCTTATTCTTCTTCTAATCTTAACATACGTTCCCAACATTCAATCAACCTACCAACACATCAAAATCAACTATCTAATAAGAAATTTGAAAAGGAAACAAGTTCAAAATCAAACCAAATTCAAAGTAAACATAATCAAAACCAAACAATTCACACACACAAGTAAACAAAATCCAGCAAACAAAAGGTAAATGTTCTAAGTTAAAGCCATTATCATGACCATTTCACTTGCATTCATGAAGGAGTAAAGGAAAGGAAAGAGATGATTTCCCTTTCTTGTGGGTATGGCCCTCCATAGTATGGCTTGCATCTATGCCCATTGACCTTGAACGATTCACCCTTGTCTTTTCTAACTCTGAAGCTCTATAAGGAAAAACCTGAATAACCTTAAAAGGTCCACTCCATCTTGACTTGAGCTTTCCAAGAAATAACCGAAGTCTTGAATTAAACAAAAGCACCAAGTCTCCACTCTTGAACTCCTTCTTCTTGATTAAAGCATCCTACCACTGTTTTGTCCTTTCCTTGTACAACTTGCCATTTTCATAAGTGTCAAACCTCAATTCTTCTAATTTGTTAAGTCGTACCAATCTTTTCTCACCAGCAAGCTTCCAATCCATATTCAACTTCCTAACTGCCCTCTATCACTTATAATCTCTTTGGGCACTCTAAACCTCACAAAGATCTTTTTGATGAACTTTTGAACCATTTTGTCATCATTAGTTGGAGTAGCTATAGCCTCAACCCACCTGGAAACATAATCAGCTTCAACTAATATGTAAGTTTTACATAACGAGGATGGGAATGGTCCCATGAAGTCCAAACCCCATACATCGAATATCTCCACCTCCATGATATTTGAAAGCGACATCTCATCCTTCTTCGATATATTACCCACTCTTTGACACCTATTACACTTTATCACAAAATCTCAAGAGTCCTTAAACAAAGTTGGCTAATAGAATCCACATGCTAAGATTCGAGTTACAGTCTTATTAGCTCCATACCTGCATAAGGTGAACTATGACATTGCGTCAACAATTTAAGAATTTCATCCTCAGGGATACACCTGCGAAATACATTGTCAGCACATATCTTATAAAGTACTGGTTCATCCTAAATATAACGAGAACACTGAAATACGAATCACTTCTTTTGTTAATAAGAGAGATCAAAAGGAAGAATACCATCTGAAAATAGTTTGCAATATCTGCAAACCAAGGATGAAAAGGATTGTCTACCATCATTAAAACCTCATTAGGAAAACTCTCTTTGATTTCCTCTTCTTCTTCATGATGCCCTCCCTCAAGACTCGAGAGATGGTCCGCTACAACACTTTCTGCTCCCTTGTCTTTAATCTCAATGTTGAATTCTTAGAGTAGAAGCACCCACCAGATAAGCCTAGCCTTGGCATCCTTTTATGAAAAAGATATCGCAATGCTGCATGATTTGTAAAAACAATAACATGTGAGCCTAAAAGATAAGAATGAAATTTCCTACATGCAAATACCATAGCAACCAACTCCTTTTTTTATGGTTGTGTAATTCAGTTGTTCTCCCGTCAAGGTGTTGCTTGTGTAGTAGATGGCGCACAGCCTCTTTTCCTTCAACTGACTAAGGACACAACCAATGACAAGATCACTTGCATAACACATAATATAGAAAGGAAAAAACCAATCCAACAACGTCAAAATAGGTGCTGATGTAAGTTCCTTTTTTAACTTGTTAAAATCATCCAAAAAAGCATCATCAAAAATAAAAGGCACATATTTAACTAATAAATGAGTTAAGGGTCTAGTGATAAGAGAAAAATCCTTGATGAACCGTCTATAGAACCTTGCATAACCAATGAAGGCTCAGATGCCCTTAATGTTAGTAGGAGGTGGTAACTTTTTCGTTACTTTATTCTTAGCTCGATCCACTTCAATTCCTTTGCACGAGATCTTATGGCCCAATACAATTCCCCCTTGGACCATAAAATGGCACTTCTCTCAATTCAAGACTAGATGAGCCTCCTCACATATTTGAAGCACTCTGTCTAAATTCAACAAGCAAAGATCAAAAGAATTTTCAAAGACTAAGAAATCATCCATAAATACCTCCATGAAGTTCTCATTCATATCTGCGAATATAGCCATTAAGCACCTCTGGAATGTGGCAGGTGCATTACATAAATCGAACGAGATCCTCCAATAGAAAAAAGTCCTATAAGGACAAGTGAAAGTAGGCTTCTCCTGGTCCTATGGGTATATAAACACCTAATTGTACCTTTAGTATCCATCATGAATATAGTAAAATGCATAGCCAACCACCCTCTCTATCATTTGGTCTACAAAAGGTAAAGGAAAGTGATCTTTCTTGGTGGCCAAATTGAGCTTCTAGTAATGAATACATACTCTCCAACCTGTGATGATCCTAGTAGAAATCTTTTCACCTTTTTCATTTTCCATCACTATCATGCCCCTCTTCTTAGGCATACATAGTACTAGACTCACCCACTCACTATTTGAAATGGGATAAATAATCCCTGCATCCAATTACAACCTCCTTCTTCACAACCTCTTCCATGTTTAGATTTATCCTTCTTTGTCACTCTCTCACTATTGTGCTCTCTTCTTCTAGGTTAATCCTATGCATCACCATATTGGGGCTACTCCCCCTAATATCATAAATTTGTCATCTTATAGCCCTCATCCTTTTCCTAACGGTCTTTAGCACTTTCTCTTCTTTCTTAAAATCTAATTGGTTCGAGAAAATGATAGGTAGGATATAGTTTTCACATAAAAAGGTGTATCTTAAATGAGAAGGTAAGGGTTTAAGTTCTAACATAGGGGCCTTAACGAAAGAAGATTGTGTAGGTGTATCTGTTCTCTTTAACTTCTCTAACTCAACTTCCTCACATAAATACTCTTATCTTATACTCTCATCCTTGAGCACTTTAGTAATTTGCTCCTTAACCTCCTTCACACAATCATCCAAAACATCAATCGTTATACATATAGTACCATCCCTCAGTTTCTTCAAAGATTTAGACATGTTAAACTCAACTTGCTCATCAACAATCCTCAAAAAAAGTTTTCCCTCATGTATGTCAACTAATGCCCTACCAGTATTCATAAAGGGCCTACCCAAAATCAATGGACAAATTTTATCAGCTTTAAAATCCAAGACCACAAAATCAATAGGAATGATAAATTTATATACTTTTACCAACACATCTTCTACAACTCCATATAGTCTCTTGATGGATTGATTCGCAAGTTAAATCAGCATAGATGTTGGCTTAACCTCTCTTAGTCCCAAAGGCATCAAGTTAATGCTGGCACCTAAATCACATAAGCATTTAGAAAATTCAAAGTCACCAATGACATATAGAAATGTAAAAGTTCCTGGATTTTGTAGTTTTGAAGGCATCATGCTTGAGATAATCGAACTACAATTCACTGTGTGACCATCTAATTATCCTTCCAAGTACATTTATGTGTCAGTATGTCCTTTAGAAGCTTCACGTACTTGGGCATGCACTCCAAAGATTCCACCAATGAAAAGTTGATTTGAAGCTTCTTCAGTTTCTCTAAAAACTTGGAAAATTGAGTCTCCACCTGATGTCATCTCACCCTTTGTGGATATGGAAGTTTAGGCTTATATGTTGGTGGTGGAACATAAGGCCTCTCTTCTTCTTTCTCTTCTCGAATATCCTTACCTTTTCCTTTTTTTTAGCAATCCTTTATCAAACTTGGTTCCTCCATCTACTTGCCACTTCAAAGTATGATAGCCTTTAATTTTTTCGTTGGGTTAGCCTCAATATTGCTTAGTAAGCTACTTACACTTCTAGAAGACATGGCATGAGCAAGTTAACCTACCTATACCTCCAAGTTGTGGATGGATGACATATGATTCTTCACTATCTGATCAAACTTTGCCTCCATGTTCTTTTGACTTTCCTCTTAGCTTGAAAACTTCCTCTTTTGGTTCTCTTCTTGATTTGCCAGCTTGGACCCTAAAACATCTATCAACTTGTCTATTTTGTTTTCTAAATATCCAAGTTAGTATTGCTGAAAATTTTGGAGGTGCTTGCTGTATTGCTTGGCCACCTACATTATTATTATTCTAAGAAACATTTGGTTGGTTTTTCCACCTCAGATTATAAGTATTCGAATACAGGTTGTTATCTTACTGTGGTTGGCCCAATTAACTTACCTGTTTAGTGCTACCAGCTCTTAACAAGAAACATTATATTATGCAATGGTTGTCCTGCAAGCATAACTCACACTGTGATTGCATAGCTTTGGCTGTAGATATTGCTTAATTACTTGGTGAGGGATGTGATTTATGCCTACAAAGTGGTAACAGAGTCAATTTGGATCATACTTTTTTTTCTCCTTCTGCCCTTGCCTACTCTGTTACACCATAATAGAATGCTTGCATGAGGAACTCCCTTGGAAGGTTGTGGTGAGGACAGCTTCTCTGTAGTTCTTTAAACCTCTCCTAGGATTCATATAAAGACTCCCCATCTTTTTGTTGAAAATGGTTGATTTGCTTAATGATCCTTGTCGTCTTGGTCAATAGGAAATATTTAGCAAGAAATGCCTAGGCTAGCTATTCCCAAGTATTAATCTGCCCTATGCTAAGTGAATTACACTACGCTTTCGCCCAATCTTTCAAAGTGAAAGAGAATAGCAGTAACCTCACTTCATCATCTAATATCCCATTAAACCAGAGAGTGTTGCATATCTCTAAAAAATTGGCAAGATGGGCGTTAGGATCTTCATTGTACAACCTATAGAACTGCACACTGCTCTGAAGAATGTTGAGGAGTACTAGCTTGATGTCGAAATTGTTAGCTTGAATTGTTGGCCTCGCAACTCCTTGAGGACTAAATCCTGGTGTCACAAAACCCATCATTGTCGTTTCAACCCCTAATTGTGCTCCTTCTTCTGCCAAATTTCTTTGTATAATGTTTTGGTGCTTCGCTCTTCTCAGTTGTCATTCATGCCTTGTGATATCTACTAACTCTTTGTCTCAAAATTTAGTATTCATTTACATATTCCTTGTGTTCATGCACCTGCAAAGAAATAAGGAAAAGTATCAAAAATTATTAAATCAAAGTAACCCAAAATAAACAAGATGCAGCAGCATTAAAAACTTGTTAAATGTAAAACACACTACTAGTCTTATGCTCCAAACCACAAATATACGGATCATACTTGTTCTTGGAAGCAAATATCAATCCCAAGAGGATTGTGCTTAGACACCACTAAATTCAGGTTGTTCTTTGTCTAAAAAATCGTTTCACTTAAATTTAAAAACAATAAATAAATGAAGACAAACTAAATGTAATAGGAAATAAACCCAAACCAAAATCGTGAACTAAGACTTGGAGAAAAATCAAGATTAAACGTTACGACTTGTCATTATCCCTATTTGCTCCCCTTTGATTAATTGATTCAATTTATGTTTGACCCAAGATTTCCTAAAATTCTCACTACCCTCTCTCAAGGTGCAACTAAATGCCACTAGTTAAACAAATTAGAATTAACTTCAGAATCTCTCAATTTGTAAAGTCTTTCCTAAGAATTTAACTAGATATGGAGCTATCCTATAGGCAGTGTATTGATATATTGAAATATCTTCCTAATAAAACAATAACTTGTTATTTATGTTGATTTATGCCCTACAGCCAATGGCTTTGGTTGTAGTTTAGTGACAAATTATTTAAAGGCATGCTTTATCTTGTACATGTTAAAATGTATTTGATAAAGTTCATAGGATACATTGCAAACAAAATTATAATGAGATTAATATTGCATTTACGTATTATTCCCAAATGTTCCTAGTCATTGTTCTATTAGGATTGGACATTAATAGAACGACTAGCACACATTTTGTTTTTCCTTATGAAAGCTAAAGCATAGAGATACTTAAACAAACGTATGGGTGTTTGCTAGAGAATAAGTTCATTGAACGAACCTAATATTAGAAATCCATTTGAAACATTACTTATATGTCTATGGAATTCTCATTGTAATGATTGTATAAGTGGTCCTTTAACTTGAGGTCATCAAAGTTATCTTGTATGGGGATTGCTATGTTTTGATACTACTTATGATCTATTTAATCATA
>JAOSBK010035227.1:0-23933 GCA_027568895.1 Erythroxylum shatona | reverse complement strand
CAAAAAGATACTTTTTATACTTTGTCCTTCAATTTTAGTTAAATTTCCTTAGTTCTTTCAAATGATCCAAAACCCCCCTTTTATCAACTTTGTTTGCATTTTTTTGACAATTAGGCTAGCTTAGACCTTTTTCACTTAGTTCCGACCCGAGGTTGCATCCTATATTGCAATCCTTCGAATTTAATTATTTTTTATTCGATTTCCAAGGGATTGATCTTTATATCGATACGAAGTGCCGATCAGGAAGCTTTCGGAAACTCCTTCCTCTACAACATAGGATTGTTTGCCACAATCTTCACCAGTTTTGTTTTAGCATTGTTGTCATAGATTTTGATGACAATTATTAATATAATTCATTCTTGTTTTTTATTTTGTATTCCTACAGATATAAATAAAAAGTTGTTTTCAGACATTTTTATCTGATGAACTATTGATTTAATTATATCCTGCTGTATCTCAAAGGTTACAAATTCTGGTGTCTCGACCTTAAACGGATAACAAAAACTATCAACCCAAAATCTGTGTGGATAACAAACGATAATCTTCCAAGAACTATGCCGTCGATTTAGACAGTCAGTGTTATAAATGAGATCTTAATGATTTAATACTTGATACAATTAAATTACTTGACACAAATATTAAGAGTAATCGAGTCAGAAGTTAGCAAAACCTCACAATAATTAGATTTATTTTCTTCATTTTCACGGAGAAATGTGTCAACCTAAAATCTACACTCCTATAAAAGAGATCTTAATACTAAAATGTTGGCACTAGTCAAGTGAGAAATTATTAAATATAAATTGTATCTGCCTGCATATTGATTGAAAAAGAAAATTGATTCATGATATGATTATTCTCTACATCCAAAAAACACGTGTCTGCACATTATATCAAGTCCCCTTCCCTCCCTCAATTCAATCATATTCTAGAAGAAAAAATCACAAAAGTAAATCTCTCTTGATTAATCTCTGACTCTCCTCAGTTTCAACCTGAGTATAAATGTACTCTTTTTTTATCTATACGACTATGCTTAGCATTTCGCATTTAATGCCTCCATTGTTTCTTATTTAAGGGACTTAACGTTATTTTAAAATGAAATGAGTAATGCCTTCTTGGATGAAACAAAGAGTCAACCCTTCGGTAAAATTTTGTCAGGTCTCAATCATGTCGCTTTAAAATTCATTTATTTGGGCGGCTCTTTCTCTGCAACTCTAATGATGCACACTTTTCCTTGTATTATTGCTTTGTGCTTTTTTGCTATTCCGATGAAACTTGGTTAAATTTGCATTTTTTTATGGTTTGAATTTGTGGTGAATGAGTTAAGTGAAATGGATAAAATTAAAAATTGAAGTTTTGAATTTTAAAAAATGAAAGCCTGGAAATTTCTTTTCAAGAATTGTAAGAGGGTACAAATTTGATCCGAAACTTCCATGAATTTACTGTTCCAATGCATGCAGATTTTGACATTATTGTCTTCATAAAATTGTTCATCTTTCATTTAACTTTCCATTGATATAAAGTTTGCAAATTTTGAAATTCTGGATCAAAAGTTATTGACTTTTGAAGTTCAGATGTCGGTGGACAAGAAGATGTTGAATTGCACTATCGTGCATATGCATGACGGTGACTTTTGAGTTAAGTAAAAAAGCACCCTCGTGTAAAAGCACGATGGTAAATTTTCAAATGTTAGGCAAAAGGCACCGTCGTGCTTTTGCACGAGGGTGCTTTTCTACTTAACTCAAAAGCCACCCAAAAGGCGTCATCGTGCAAAAGCATGACGGTGACTTTGGGTTATAGTAAATTTGCATAATTTGTGTGTAGAAGTCTTAAAACTAGAGGAGCTCAAGAAAATATGGCGACATTCGTGTTAACATTAAATTATCTAACAAACTAGCTAAATTTCAAATTCTAATTTTTCTTTCAGCCCTCCTTTTTAATAAAATATTGTTAATCATAAAGGATACAATTAATGGAATAATTAATCTTTAAATTTTTGTAATATTTAATTATTATCGATAACAAAATATATATATTAAATTAAATACTCAATCAATTTTGCCTTTTGAGTCACAAAATATTTTTCTGTTGCCATATATCTTATGTAAATATCATTGTTTTATTGTCT
This sequence comes from Erythroxylum shatona, assembly GCA_027568895.1. NCBI lineage: Eukaryota > Viridiplantae > Streptophyta > Magnoliopsida > Malpighiales > Erythroxylaceae > Erythroxylum > Erythroxylum shatona. The sequence continues at coordinate 21,808 of JAOSBK010035227.1, read as the reverse complement.
CCTAACAAATAAAAATGATTAATGTGAATAATAAACAAATTATGATTAAGATTTAAATGTAATATTAGAATTAAAAATATAATAACAATGAACAATTAATCATGTTAAGTTATAAATAACACAAAAAATTGATATTAACATTGGGTACTTAATAAAATAGTAATTATTTCTATATAGTGTATATGATGACAACGAACAATTAATAATGCACAGTTATAAATGACATATGAAATTAATATTAACTTTTGGTCCTTGATCAAATAGTAATATGAGTATATTCCGTTGATGTAGAGTTTGCAAATTTTGGAATTGTGGATCAGAAGTTATTGACTTTAGAAGTTCAAATTTCGGTGGACAAGAAAATCTTGAATTGCACTATCGTGCATATGCATGACGATGACTTGTGAGTTAAGTAGAAAAGTACCCTCGTGCAAAGACATGACGGTGAATTTTGAGATGTTAGACAAAAGGGACCGTTGTGCAAAAGCACGACGGCGACTTTGGGGTATAGTGAATTTGCACAATTTGTTTGGAAAAGTCTTAAAACTAGAGGAGCTCAAGAAATTATGACAATGTTCGTGTTAGCATTAAAGTAAACACTTTATTTCTAAATTATTACTTATATTCATCTCATAAAAATATAAATTAAATTAAATACTCAATTAATTTTGCCTTTTGAGTCACAATTTTTTTGACAGATATCTTATGTAAATATCATTGTTTTATTGTCTCCTACCAAATAAAACTTATTAAATTAACAATTTATTATATCATAAAAATTAACTATAATAAACAAATTATGATTAAGATTTAAATTTAATATCAGAATTAAAAATATTATAAAAATGAATAATTAATCATGTACAGTTATAAATAACACATTAAATTGATATTAACATTCGGTACTTAATAAAATAGTAATTATGAGTATATAGTGTATATGATAACAATGAACAATTAATAATGCACAGTTATAAATAACATATTAAATTAATATTAACTTTTGATCCTTAATAAAATACTTATATAAGTATATAGTGTGTACGTTGATGATACATTTTTTATGTTGAACATTTTTCACCCTATAATTTAAATATCAAAATTATTATTATTATTAATACAGTAACATATTCACCAAATATTTATATTCACAACTTAATAAAGTGATATTATTTTTATTAATAAAATAATTTGAATTATATAACACTTAGCCTTTTTAATTTTAAGAACAAAATTCTAATCTGATTTCTGTTAATAAGGGAAACAAATTATCAAAGCTTGAAAATGTTTCAGAATAATTTCTATAATTATTTTATTTTATCGGGTCAAAATAAATACATTAGAATTCAAAGAGAAAACTGATTATGTAAAAATTACAATTAAGGCAAAACACAGACTCTTTGCGCGCCTATTCTTCTACTCTTTCTTGTTTAACTCTCCTTTCACAAATATCTCCCATTTTATCGCGGATTTTGTTCAAAGTTTCCTCAAAATCTTGTAAGTTAGCTAAATTTTTCCTTAAAACCTTGAGATTTGCGACCACCCCAGAACTTTTCCACAAAACATAGGCTCTTTGTGCGCCTCTTCTTCTACTCTCTCTTGTTGAACTCTTCTTTCACAAATATCTTCCATTTTATCGTGCATATTGTTCAAAGTTTCCTCAAAATCTTGTAAGTTAGGTGAATTTTTCCTTTAAAATTTGACATTTGCGACCGCCCGAGTCGTCATTCCTTATTTCTCCTCTGTTCCTTTAATTTTCACATATTTCTTCTTTGTTTTTGGGTTTTAAAATTGGCCCTATTTCTTTGTCTGATATTTCCAGGTTTTCCCACGTCATGCCTCCCAGATCAGAGAAAAGTTTTGAGGAGATTGAAGCTGAGCTGAGGAGTGAAATGATGGTAGACGTGGCAGCTGATTACAACGCTCCTTTTCCCATTTATTCGACAGAAGAAGGGTCGAGGCATTTGGCTCTAAAAAAACGATTCTCACTTCGCGATATTTTGATTTCGCCCTCTTGGAACAAATAGTTTTGAAAGACAAAGTGATTAGATTCTCTAATAGAGGCTATTAGGGACAATTTGTACAGATAAATTATCCCGTTTCACCCGAACTCACATTAGAATGTTTTACATCATTGAAGTTTTAACCCAACAAACCTAAAAAGTTTTGGTTCAGATTAAGAGGTGAACTTTATAGATTAGATTAGAGGTTTTTGCGGGAGGTTTTCCAGTTTCCTAGATTACAGGTGGAAGGTTCCCATCAGACCTTCTCAGCAACAACTTATTGGAAGTTTTTGACTGATTTGCCTGAGTTCAATCCTCATAATGCATTGAATTCTAACATTTTTTCTGCTGAACGGTTGTTGGTTCATAAATTCATCTGTTGTGTTGTCTTTGGAAAAAGCCAAAAAAACAAATGCTCCAGCAAGGAACTGGCACTGTTATATTGCATAAATGAAAAGTACATACCTAATATGTTGGTTCATTTTTTCAAATCTCTGATTAAATTTGTGACAAAGAAAGGAACATCGATGGGAATGGGCTATTTAGCTACTGCTCTGGCTCAACATTTTGGGGTTGATGTTAGCAGGCTGACATTTATGAAGCATCAGTTTTTTGATGTTACATACTTAATACGCACGAAAATATTGCTACATGATAAGATGCAGCTTAAAGATCATCGGACACGTGCTGCATATAAGTTGAATTTCTCAACCAACGCTTCCAGTTCTGCCCTGCCCATGCCATTTCACAATTCCAGTGAAGACGAAGCTGCACCCAAGGATTGGGAAAGATTGTGTAGATTATTGGAAAACACTTCCAATAAGACACAAAACCAACTTAATGCAATGAATGAACAATTGCAAATGATTGCCCGTCAGCAGCGAAGGTTGGATAAGAAAATTCATGCAGCTTGGGAGATGGCAGGACTTCACATCCCAACTCCACCTTCATCATCTGCATCTTCTTTGTCAACGTCAAAAAATTTCAAATCTCTTGATTTGTTTCATGCATTTCCTTCTTTCATTTTCCTAAATTTTTTTCATTATCCATCACTGTTAATTTTTTCGTGCCTTATTGAATTAGGCAATTATTTTGGAAGGCTAGAACTGATTAGTATCAATTATGTGCAGATGTCGATATTAGCTCTGTTTTGCGATTATTATGAAAGAAAAGAAAAGAATTAGAAAATGGGAAAGATAAAAGAAAAGAATGAGATACTAATTGCATCATAATAGAAATAGGATTGAGCAATATACTTAAAGATTCAATTAGGTAACTATTTTGGAGGCCTGGGAATGTTGCCTTAATAAAAATTCAAAATATTTTAACGCTGTAATTATAGAAAAATCTTTACTAAGAAAACTAACATTAAAATGAAGATTTTTGTATAATTATATTATTATTTAAACACCATTATTATATATCAATCTTTACTGAGAAACATTTATATAAAATGTCAAATTTTTTTACATTATGATGTATATAATACAAAACAAAATCGAATTATTTTAACGTGGTGATTATACACCAATCTTAAGTAGAAAGAACTTATACTAAATGTCATATTTTTTTATATCATTATATATATATATAATAAAATTCACTAAATAAACATCAACAACCATCACGACCATAAGAGTAGAATTTGGATTGTAACACACTCACTTACTTGTCCCATGTTTTTCGTTCAATCTCTCTGAATTTATTCTAGATGGCTATGATTTTTGTTGCAAAGGTTTAGGTATATCTTAGGAGTCCAGTGATCCAAACCTCATCTCATTTGGAGATCGGACAAAGAAAATATTGCCAAACAACCATCGCATGTTCATCAGCTAGCAATCCTCAAAGTTGCCATCGTGCATTTGCACGATCGCGATTTTCACTCTTGACTGCAAAATCGCTATTGTGCAAATGCACGATCGCGATTTGGAGCTTGCCCTCCAAAATCACTATCGTGCATTTGCACGATCGCGACTTCTGTCCAAAAGCCTAAAAATCGCTATCGTGCATTTGCACGATAATGACTTTTCTTAGCCACATGCCCAACTTCAAACCCCCATAAATTTTGATTCAAAACTCCAGAAATTACAAATTTTATATCAATGCAAAGCTAAAAGAACGATCTGCAAGTTTCATCAAGGCAATTTTCTCAAAATCTTCCTAAATCAATCACTTAATTCTTTTTTATTCGTTAATTAATTATATACAAATTATAGTTGATAAAGAAAAAACTAAGTTAATTTACCTCATAGCTCTAAACTTCATGTAATAATAATGTTTAATTTTATTAAGATTTTTTATTGACTTACTTATATTTAAATTGACCAATATATTAGTCATATTTAGCTTATTTATTTAATTTCGTTTAGATTATTTTTGGCCTAAACTGTAATCACTTAGGTAATTTTTAGTTTATAATTAATTTTTATTTACATTTAATATTTATTTTGATAACCTTATATTATTTTGACCGTTAACAAATTTGCCACGAAAATTAACATTAAATTGAAGATTTTTTTGTACAATTATGTTATTATTTTAACACCATGATTATATATCAATCTTTACTGAGAAACATTTATATAAAATGTCAATTTTTTATATTATTATATATTCAATCGCGTAATTCTGATTTCATTTGTTTATTGCTTGTATATAAATTATAGTTCGTAAAAGAAAACTAAGCTAACTAACCCGGTAAGTCTAAACATGATTTAATTATAAGATTTTACTTTATTAACATTTTTAGTGACTTACTTATTTTTAAATTGATCAATATATTAATCATATTTAACTAACTTATTTAGTTTCATTTCAATTGTTTTTAGACACATCTATGATCATTTCAATGATTATTAGCATATAATAATTAATCATAATTGCTTCTATATTTTAAACTATTTAATCAATTAACTTTTATTTACACTTAATATCCATTATTATTACCTTATATTATTTCAACCTTTAACAATTTCCCATTCGTTCTCATATCATTATTTTAGATGCACAAGATAACCATTTTTCCCCAATATTAATATTTCAATCTTAATAAATCAATCGCACCGTATAGTTGCCTTGTCCTGATTATTTATTTTCAGAAACAATTCATTGACTTTGTATCTTTTTACTCTTTAAATTAACTTTTGTAACCCAATGCTCACATGATATTACACCTAACGAGTCAAACAACTTCTTCGTGCAAGCTTAACTTCTCTCATCTACTTTCTTCTTTTACTTTTCTTCTGCTTGAACCTAAATAGATCATATTTCCTGTTCCACAAAAAAAACACAAGCAACATTTCCTATTTCTACAAATTCAAGAACAAACCGTTGATATTAGTAAGTTATTCTTTTATTCCTTATTTTTTACGTTTTTAAAATATCTATCATTTTTATATCGTGATATCTTATCTACTGTTTATTCTATTTTTTCTTTGCTCTTTACAACATTTAATCTCTTATTTTTATATTGATGTCGTTAAATAACAAATTTTAGATTCTTGTAATTATATTGTGTTACAAAATTATGTTATGTTAATATGCCACATTTTTTGAATTATGCTATCCTCATTTTCCATTTATTATTATCCTGTTTTATAAAATACAAAAATTTTTCCATCCACTGATATTTTCAACTTTCAGTTCGACTTTTAAGCCTGCACTTTTGAAGAGAATGAGTAAAGAATACAGTCTTGCAATTGTTTCATCTATTAATTTTAATAATTTCGTCAAAAAGAAATTTTAATTATTATATAAATAACTCATTTATATATAACTAATCAAATTTTATCCCATTTATATTTTTTATTGTTTTCACTACATATTAATGAGGATTATTAAACTTGTTTATTTCAAATTATTGATGATATATTATAAGTATGTTTAATTATGTTACCAAAATATATTATATAATATTCTGTTGTACTTGTTCATCGCATGTTCCTTTTGATTGATATGATACTTAGTTTGTTGTTTATTTTTCCATAGTTCATGACTTAGATAAATTAGAGATAAATTTCTAATTCATGAAATATTAAAAGCATAATTTCATTAGTTTAACAAGTTGTTAACAAAATAAATAAATTGTGTTAGGTAAAAATACTTCATTATTTTGTGCACTCTTTTGATTCCTGAAAATTTATTTTCCAGCAAGATGCCTATTATTAAGCGAACACCCAAGCTTATACGATGTGAGGCACAGAAAAAACACATTAGCAACATGTATATAAGGTTGGCTAACATGGGTTTAATGCCTGCGGATGATCTAATACAACATGTTATTTCAGTTAATAACGTCATGCAAGAGTTATATTTTGAAGGTTGCCTAGTTTATACAAATGTTGAAGTAAAGTACATGAGTCTACTTGCAACATTACCTCAACCTCAAAGTGAATTGTTACAAATGCTTTGGAATACTATGCCTAACAATAAGACTTTTACCTTGTTATTCATGACATTTATTAAAGAAATACGTAAAAGCGAGTTGATTAAGACTTTACATCCTTTGGGTCTTCCGATAGAAATAGTCAAGCCTATTGTACATCGAGCTTCACAAACTGTATCATGCAAACTAGTTAACTTGTTTCCACATAGAGTTCATTACTTATAGATTGTTCATTGGTTGTAGTGCAACTAATACAATGTGTTGTTTTATAAGATCGTCTTAATATTTATATAATATGTTTAATCAATTTTATATAAGTATTCATTTACAGTCAAATTATTAAGATTTAATTGTTACATGACTAATGTGACATTAACACGTATATATATTTCTTTCTTATTATAAAAACTAAGTCTTTCTAAGTGGCTGCTACTTCAAAGAATATTTTTGCTGAACTTAAAAGTAAGCTTATACTCATCTGATCTATATCGGATGATAGACTCACTAAATTTGACTTAACAAAAAAAGTAATTTATTTTAAAAATACTTCATTTAAATTATCTGTTTAAGATTGCTTCTACTCTAATTTAGATAATTTCCAACCATAACTATCTTAACTTTATTTGCATTTGTTCACTCTTCACATTTGTTTTTTTTATACTTTATTTGTAACAAAACATTTAACGTTTTAATCATGTCTTTCCTGAACCAACTTTTCTGTATATAACAAGAATAAATAATCAAAGCTTGAAAATGTATTAAAATAATTTCCATTACTATTTTATCTAATCAGAATAAATAGATTATAATTCTAAGAAAAAATTGATTATATCGAAATTGCAATTAACACAAAACATGGTAAAATTGTAGAAATTAATTAAAATGTAAATGTGCTTTCCAAATTTTAACTATATTTAAATAATAAAACAAAATTTTTCCACTCTACGCTCATCCAAATTAATCAAGCATGTGAAATTGATTTTTCCCATTTGTTCCAAATAGAAATCTAAATTCTAAATGTTTTTATAACTTATAATAACATTTTATTTTATTGACATTTATTATTGACTAATTAATATTTAAATTAATCAATTTATTAATCATATTTAACTTCTTTATTTAATTTCATATCAATTGTTTTTAGATGCATCTATGATCATTTCAGTTATTAAGCGTGAAAAGTATGCTGAAATAACATCATCGCAATTTTCATGCTTCACCTCCAAAGTTGCGATCGTGCATGTGAGAACCTGTAAATCACTACAACTTTCATAAAAACATTTTTGTCAAAATCTTCCTAGATCAATCACTTTATTCTTATTTAATTCGTCAAATTAAGAACAAATATATTTATAATCTGTTCTTGTTTAAATAATCAATCACTTAATTTTTTTTTAGTTTATTAGTTAATTTTGTATAAATCGTAGTTTATTAGTTTCCAAGTGGTTGCTACTTAGTAGTACGCTTATACTCATTTGATCGAAATTTGACTTAACGAAAAAAATAATTTATTTAAAAATTGCCTCATTTAAATTAACTATTTAAGATTGCTTCTACTCTAATTTAGATAATTTTCAACCATAACTATCTTAACTTTATTTGCATTTCTTCACTCTTCGCATTTGTTTTCCTGATATTTAATTTGTAACAAAACATTTAACATTTTGATCATGTCTTCCCTGAACCAACTTTTCTGTACATAACAAGAATAAATAATCGAAGCTTAAAAATCTATCAAAATAATTTCTATTATTATTTTATCAGATCAGAAAAAATCGATTATAATTCAAAGAGAAATTTGATTATATCAAACTTACAATTAACACAAAACAGAGGAAAATTATAGAAATGAATTAAAATGTAAACGTGCTTTCTAAAATTTTAACTATATTTAAATAATAAAATTAACTTTTCCTACTCTACGCTCGTCCAAATTAATCGAGCATGTTAAATTAATTTTTTTCCATTTGTTCTAAATAGAAATATGAATTCTACCTGTTTTTGTAACTTATAATAATGTTTTATTTTATTCACATTTATTAATGACTAACTTATACTTAAATTAATTAATTTATCGTGATTTTCACCCTTCACCTCCAAAGTTGCTATCGTGCAAATGCACGATCGCGATTTTGGCCCTTCACCTCTAAAATCGCTATCGTGCATTTGCACGATAGCGACTTCCATGCAAAAACCTGTAAATCGCTATCGTGCATTTGCACAATGACGACTTTCCTTAGTGACATACCCAACTTCAAATCTCTTTAAAATTTGACCCAGAACTCTAAAAACTTCTAACTTTATATCAATCAAAAGCTAAAAGAAAGATCTACAATTTTCATAAAAGCATTTTTGTCAAAATCTTCCTAGATCAATAACTTAATTCTTATTTAATTTGTTAATTAATTATATATAAATTACAGTAAATAAAGAAAAACTAAGTTAGCTTACCCCATAACTATAAACTTAATCTAATAATCACATTCAATAATCTAATTTAGATAATTTCCAACCATAACCGTCTTAACTTTATTTGCATTTCTTTACTCTTCACATTTGTTTTTCTCATATTTAATTTGTAACAAAATATTTAACGTTCTGATCATGTCTTCCCAGAACCAACTTTTCTGTACATAACAAGATTAAATAATCAAAGCTTGAAAATCTATCAAAATAATTTCTATTATTATTTTATGGGATCATAATAAATAGACTATAATTCAAAGAAAAAATTCATTATATCAAAATTACAATTAACACAAAACATTGGAAAATTGTAGAAATGAATTAAAATGTAAACATGCTTTCCAAAATTTTAACTATATTTAAATAATAAAATAAACTTTTGCCACTCTACGCTCATCCGAATTAATCAATCATGTGAAATTAATTTTTTTGTTTGTTCCAAATAAAAATATGAATTCTAGCTATATTATAACTTATAATAACATTTTATTTTATTCACATTTATTAATCACTAACTTATTTAAATTAATCAATTTATCGTGATTTTCACCCTTCACCTCTAAAGTCGCTATCGTGCAAATGCACGATCGCAATTTTCGGCCTTCACCTCCAAAATCGCTATCGTGCAATGCACGATAGCGTCTTCCATACGAAAGCCTGCAAATCGCTATCGTGCATTTGCACAATGGCGGCTTTCCTTAATCACATTCCCAATTTTAAACCTCCTTAAGTTTTGATCTGGAACTCCAAAAACTTCAAACTTTATATAAATCAAAAGCTAAAAAAAAGTTCTACAATTTTTATAAAAACATTTTCGTCAAAATCTTCCTAAATCAATCACTTAATTCTTATTTAATTCGTTAATTAATTATATATAAATTACAATTAATAAAGAAAAAATTAAGTCACCTTACCCCATAACTCTAAACTTAATCTAATAATGACGTTCAATAATTACTTAATATATTCATTATATTCATAAATGCTTTATTATATTACAATTAATTCTTTAACAATGGTTTGGGTATATTTTAACAATAAATTAAGAACAAATGTATTTACAATATGTTCTTGTTTAAATAATCAATCACTTAATTTTTTTAGTTTATTAATTAATTTTGTATAAATCGCATTTGATAAAAAATTAAATTAACTTATTCCTGTAACTCTAACCTTAATTTAATTATCAAGTTTTATTTTATTTAAATTTACTAATCAGTTACTTATATTTAAATTCATCGATATGTCAATCATGTTTAACTTATTAATTTAATTTAATATTAATATTTTCTTGACGGAATTGTTTTTGTTTAAGCCTTTTTCTAATTACTTAATATATTCATTACACTCATAAATGCTTTATTGTGTTAAAATGAATTCTTTAACAACGGTTTGGGTATATTTTAACAATAAATTAAGAACAAATATATTTACAATCTGTTCTTATTTAAATAATCAATCACTTAATTCTTTTTTAGTTTATTAGTTATTTTTGCATAAATCACAGTTGACAAAAAATTAAATTATCTTATTCCTATAACTCTAACCTTAATTTAATTATCACGTTTTATTTTGTTTAAATTTACTAATCAGTTACTTATATTTAAATTCATCAATATGTCAATCATGTTTAACTTATTAATTTAATTTAATATTAATAATATATTTACAATATGTTCTTGTTTAAATAATCAATCACTTAATTCTTTTTTAGTTTATTAGTTAATTTTGCATAAATCATAGTTGATAAAAAATTAAATTATCTTATTCCTGTAAGTCTAACCTTAATTTAATTATCACGTTTTATTTTGTTTAAATTTTCTAATCAGTTACTTATATTTAATGGGCAGACCATGAACCTATTCTTAATGTATCTTTATTGTGGAGATCCGCTTGTCTTTACCCTATTTAATGTAGCAGTCATCATTTAATGCAACACAATCAAAACCCAACATTCACGTGTCTTCCTCTTCTCTACAGAAGTGAGATATTTTTTTACTTATCTCTAGGAAAAGCGCTTCTATTTCACTTTATCATCTTCACGTATTACCCATTATTTAATGTAGCACAACTCTTCAAGTAATAGTTTTATTGGACAACTGTTGTATTTTTCAGATAATCCATTTTTGCTTCAATTATTTAGAAATTGGTATCATTGCTTGGCATTTTTTTGAGCGGTTTATCAATCAATCGCCGTATAGCCATTTCTTTGTGATTGAAATAAGTTACGTCCAAATTTTTTTCCCCGCAAACAATCCATTAACACCTTTATCTTTTTACTTTTAAACTTTTCTGCTCTAACTTAACGCTGAAATCATATCTGACTTAACGCATTAAACAATTTCTCCCTCCAAACTTTACTTCTCCGAACTACTCTCTCCTTTCACTTTCTTCTTGTTCAACTTAAATACATCAGATTCCCTATTCTAAAAAGAAAAAAAGACTAAAAGTTACATCTCCTATTTCAGCAAACAAAGAACAAGCCGTTGATATTAGTAAGCTATTCTTTTGTTCGTTACTCTTTTTTTTGCCATTTTTTATATTTATTATTTTAATAAAATTGTATCTTTATTTTCTCTTTGTTACATTTTAGTCAATTTTATTTGCTATCATCTAATTTCCTTTTTTCACCATTTCACTTGTGATTTTCATTTGGATACAGTTAGATAACAAATATTAGATTGTCGTGATTATATTCTCTTATAACACTATGCTATATTGAAAATCTGAAGTACAAAAGGAATAAATATAGACAGTAAATACAGATATAAAAACCGTTACAAAAAACTATGAAATTTAAACATTATTCAATTATTACTTTTTTTGTTGATCAAATAATCCGGTTCATTTTTATTTTTTCAATATCATTTCGTTTTGTCAATTAATTTTTTTTCCTTATCTTATTATTCTGATTGCATTTACACTCCATTTTTTTAGGTTTTTTGGCTTATTGTCTGCTCCATTCTTACACTACTAAGGTATGTTTAGTTATCTTGCATAAATATATTGTATAATTCTGGTATACTTGTTCATCACGTATTCCTTTTCCTTGATATCATAATTAATTTCTTATTTATATTTCTGTATTTCATGACTTACATGCCCAATTTTACTTTATTTTTATACTCAATTGCATTATATTATCATGTATTAGTTTTCTTATATATCTTTTAATCTTTTGTTTATCTTGCGCTAGATTTGGCCGATATTATTTTGCAAACTTTGCAAATTTTTTTCCTAATTTGTTAAATGCTTAGATAATCATGTTTGTTAAACATATAGTTTGTTAGATTTTTGTGAAATGTATTGTTTACCTTATTTGTCGACTGTGTTCTTATTAGATGTTTTCCTTTATTTATAACAGATGTTAGCACTTCATTATCAACTCTTTATTAAATCTGTCCTTTGCTGCATCTATTGTGTAACAAGTTTTTTACTCAACGTTCATAAATATAATGTTTACTTTTTTATACGGGTCTCCTTTAGTATTATTTATAATATATATTAAATTATATTTCATAAAATATATATGTGCATATATTTCACGAATATTATTATTAGAAATATTTTCATCTTTTTGACAAACATTATCAATCGATACATAAAAAATTTTAATGTTATCTGCATCGCTCAGGTATTCAAATATGGATAGAAATGCTAGAAGGCGTCAAAAATATGTTGAAATGACAAATGATAAAAAACAAGAATTGTTACGACGACGTAGAGAAACTCGAGCTGCAAAAAGAGAAGTTCTACTTTACCTACACTTCGTCGAACAATTACTCATCAACATAACAATTCTTTCGTTAATATAGAACCTTCCACTAGTCAACTTCTAATTCGTCAACCATGTAATCAACAAATACATTATCAATCTATTGATTTTCTTGTCGATCATATTAATGAAGGTATCTTTTTTTACCTATATTAAAGCTATTTCCAATCTGACTACTCCACAAAGTGATAATGTTCTTTTTATATGTTTGAAGGGATAAATCGTTGCACCTCTTCTTCAAAGTTAGCAGCCTTGCAGAATTTACCTGTTGAACCTCAACAGCTCCATTTTGTTCCAAATTGTGAACATTGTAATGAGAAACGATTTTACCTTGAACCTCCATCATTTTGTTGCTCGTTAGGACAAATTTCAATTGTTGCTCCTCAAATGCCTCATGCTTTAAAATCCTTATTTTTAAATAGTGACGAAGAATTAGAACATTTCAGGAAGAATGTTCGTTCATATAATAACAATCTAGCTTTTACTTCCTATGGAGTTAGATATGATCGCGACCTTACAAAAAACAAAAAGGGAGTTTATACATTCCAGGTTCAAGGACAAGTTTATCATTTCCTTAACAATTTAGTGCCAACAGGCAATAAAGTATATGGAATACAACCTTATTTCTTTGATACTAACGAAGAACTAAAAAAAAGGATTGAAAGTTTTGATAAACTTCGTGAAAATACATTGAAACTGATTATGGCAATTCTTCAAGATAACCCTTATGCCAAGTTCTTTCAAAGTCTTAAAGATATTCCATCACTTGAAAATCATGAAATTGTTCTTAGATGTTATCCCAGGCTTGATCAACGTGTTTATAATCTTCCTACTGAATCGCAAGTAGCTGCTATATGAACTGAAACTGATGATGAATAATATGATAAATCTCCCCACATCCAAGTCTACACTCACTCGGGTCCAAGTTATAGAATTCAATCTTACTATGCGTGTTATGACCTGCTTCAATATCCACTTTTATTTCCTCGTGGTGAATCTGGATGGCATCATGGCATTAGGCGATTAATTCCACACAGAAACAGGACCGATGTTTTAGAAGAAAGAACCAATGTTTCTGTCCACTCTTTTACTGATCCATCTGAATTATTCGCTCTCGAAAACATAGGTAAGTTTTCTTCTTATTCTCTTGTTTTCCAAATATTATTTAATTAGACAATTTTATTTATCAATATTATTTTTATTGTTACTAGCTGCTGAAGAAGCACACTCTAAACATGGTTTAGTATCTGCTAGAGAATATTATTGCTATTGACTTCAACTGAGAAGTTATGACGAATTCATGCTCCTCCATAGCTTAAGACTACTTTAGCAATTTGTTGTTGGTACTTATATAAAGATTAAAACATTTCGACTTGATTCCGTAGAAAAAACAAAATGAGATACGAACATAAATTTTACAAGGTGTTTTGATAGCATTAACAATGGTCAAACTGAAGGTTCTACAATTGGCCATCGAATTGTCCTCCCAGCTTCGTTTATCGGCGGTCCAAGGGACATGAAATGACATTATCTCGATGAAATGGCTCTAGTACAAAAATATGGTAAACCAAATATTTTTCTCACTATCACTTGCAATCCTATGTGGAAAGAAATACAAGACAATCTTAAATTTCATGAAAAGGCGCAAGATATACTAGATTTATTGGCTAGGGTATTCAGAGCTAAATTTGAAATTCTAAAAAATAAGTTGATCAAAAAAACAAATCTTTGGAGATGTCGCCGCATTTGTTTACGTTATTGAATTTCAAAAGCGTGGATTCCCTTATGCTTATTTACTACTGATACTTAAACCACATTTTAAATTGCTAAATCCAGACTCCTATGATCAAATCATATCTGCTGAAATACCTAATCCTGATCAAAATTTTAGGTTATATTCGCTTGTCATTAAGCATATGATCCACGGTCCTTGCGGTTTTATGAACAAAGATTGTCCTTGTATGAGAAATGGTCTATGCAAAAACCATTATCCCAAGAATTTTACTCCTTTTACTATTCATGGTGAAGACAGTTATCCGTGCTATAGACGAAGAGATGATGGAAGAAAAGAAAAAATTTGCAGACATGAGGTTGACAATAGGTGGGTGGTTCCTCATAACCCATACCTTTTGATGCTACTTAATTGTCGCATTAATGTTGAAATATGCTCAACTGTGAAGCTTGTTAAATACTTATACAAATATGTATTTAAGGGCCATGACCTTGTGAACTTTAGTGTCAACGATCAAGAGAACACAATTAATATTGATGAAATCAGTAATTTCCAAGAAGGCCATTTGATTTCACCTACTGAAGCTTTATGACGCATATATGAATTTCGTCTAGCAGAGATTAATCCATCAGTTTATATACTGCAAGTTCACCTCCCAGATTAACAGTCTGTTTCCTTTGAAAAAGTGCTAATCTGTCTTATTTGTTAAGAAATATCGACTTCTCGAAAACAATGCTTATCAAAATTTTCAAGATGAATTTGACAAATCAAAAGGCTGCAGAGATGAAATATTTGTATAGAGATTTCCCAGAACATTTTGTTTGGAATCAAAAAACAAAACATGGTCAGAAAGAAGCTGAAGAAAAGTCATAAGAAGATTAGTTACTGTTGACCCTCGAGAAGGAGAGAGGCATTACTTGAGATTATTACTCACGCATGTTAAAGGACCAACATCATTTGATCACTTGTTAACTGTTGATGGTCAAAAGATTAACTGTTTCAAAGAAGCAACACTGCAATTAGGATTAATAGCATGTGACTCTTATATAGAACAAACACTTGAGGAAGTTGTCGTCTTTCAAATGCCAACATCCCTCAGACTTTTATTTGCTACACTCTTGTTCTATTGTTCACCAACAAATCCTAAGCAGCTCTGGGAAACTTTCAAGGGTGACCTTTCTTCTGACTACCTGTATGCTTCTTCTTCCTATAATACATTTACATCTGATGATGTTACAAAAATGGCCCTATAAGATATTAATAAATCTGTAGAACAAATGGACAAAAGTTTGGCCGATTATCACTTAACTGATCGGCAGTTTCGCTTTGATTATCACCAACATCAAACTAAAGAAGTACAAAGTGAGATGAATATACAGATTGATACAGAAGACCTATTGTTACAATCAAGATTGAACAATGAGCAAAAGCACATATTTGATTTAATAATGAATTAAATTTTAACTTCAACTGGTGGAAGCTATTTTATTGACGGTCCAGGCGGAACGGGCAAAACTTTCTTATATCAAGCTCTTCTTGGAAATTTACGATCGCAAAAGCATATTGCAACTATTGTCGCCACATCAGGCGTTACTACCTCATTCCTTCCAGGTGGTAGGATAGCTTACTCAAGATTTAAAATCCCGCTTGATTTCTCAAAGAAAAAATTTTGTCAATTAAGCAAACAAAGTAGTATTGAAAAATTAATATTTCAATATAGTCTTATCTTGTGGGACGAGGCTTCCATGGCGGAACGAGAAGCCATCGAAGCATTTCACAATTTACTTTAAGTTATAATGGACTCTGATAAACCTTTTGGACGAAAAATTGTTGTATTTGGTGGCGACTTTTGTCAAACATTGCTAGTTATTGACCAAGCAACACAACAACAACTCATTCATTTAAGTCTTCTAAATTCACATCTTTGGTCGTGCATATCTAAATTCTCTTTGACGATAAATATGAGAGCTGTGTCAAATCCAAGTTTCTCTAATTTTTTATTGTGAGTTGGACAAGGCACTGAGCCAATGGATGAACAGGACCAAATACGCTTGCCAAAAGAATTGATTATTCCTTATGACAACAAGGATGAATATCTTAATAGGTTAATATTTTTTTCATTATATAATTTACTATCCTTTTTTATAGTTGCTGTTACACTTTTCTAATATACCATTATCCTTACCAGGTTATTGGAAAACACCTTCCTTGACTTAAGCTTATATTCATCCGATCTACATCAGATGATAAGCAGTTGCGTGCTATATCCAACTAACAATTGGGTTGATGAAATTAATGACATCATGATTCAAAAATTACCAAGAAATTTGCATTTATATATGAGATTTGACAAGATAATTGACCAAAGACATCAAGTCAATTATCAAGATTTTCTCAATTCTTTAAACCCTACAGGCCTACCTCCGCATAAACTCTTGCTCAAAGAAGGCTCTTCGATTATGCTTCTCAAGAATCTAAATCCAACTGAGGTATTATGCAATGGAACAAGATTAATATGCAGACAATTAAAATACCATACAATTTCTGCCAAAATTGTTTTTGGACCTTACAAAGGAAAATTCATTTTTATACCTAAAATTTCTTTACAATCTTCAGAGAACGAAAAAATCAAATTCCTTTTGTCAGAACACAATTTCCAATTCGTTTGTGTTTTGTAATGACCATAAATAAATCTTAAGGTCAAACACTTGATCATGTAGGAATTTATCTCTGTCAACCTGTATTCTCACATGGACAACTATATGTGGTTCTATCAAGAGCTTGATCTCCTGAATCAGTTAAAGTTCTTATTATTCTAGGAACTTATGAATCTTCAAACATCAATAAAAAAATAAGAAATATTGTTTTCCCTTAAATTTTCCAATTAGTCAAATTATAAAAGATCAAAATTATTAAGAGGTATATTACTTGTTTCTTTAATCGCTTCATATAATTTTATTTCATGTAAAAAAAATTTCGCTTCAATTATCCATTTAACATATTCTTTCAGCATGGAAAACCGTTTATTGATAAAGGATATTTTTCTCAGAGATTAATGGTGGTCTTGCGAAATAATAGTGCAAGAAAAGCAACATATCATCGCTTCACCTACTACACAATGAAAAAGACAAAAGTTTATCTTATATGATTCTGAGGTATATCGATTACACTTTCTTCCTTTTACATTTTTCTAAGTTAGTTATTAATAATTTCCTTATTATTAACAGGGATCACAAGTTGAGGGTATCACATTCAATAATGATATCCAAAGAATTGGCAACATCTTACAGCGCTGTAAGAAATATATTATTTCAAATGCGATTGTGAAATCGATTCCACCTCAATACCAAACTGAAAATTTGAAAATACAGTGGATTATTACAAGTCGCACTATAATCGAGCCTGTGGTAGAAAATGAAGTAATCATCCCTATCAAATTCAACTTCACACCTTTCAACAATCTGATGGACTATGTTAATAACAAACAAAAATCAATTGGTTAGATCCTTAATATATTTGTTCATACAATATTCACAAATTTTTCTATAGCTAGTTATATTTATCTTTAACACATGACAGATATTTTAGCCATTGTTATTGAAGTGTTGGATAAAAAAGATATCGTCAAAGATGGAAAAGCTTCAATTGTACAAAAATTTGTTATCATCAACAAAGAGTAATTTTAATTTTCTATCTTTCTGAATATTTTCCATGAAACTAAGAAACATTTTTTGTTTTTCTAACATCTCTTTTTTTATTAGGTACCAAACTATCACTGTGGAATTCTTTTGTTGATAATAAGGGGCAACACATTACTGAATCCCTACACTCTTATCCAGTTATTATCTGTACAAGGCTCAAAGTCAACTTCTATAACAGTATTTCTTCCTCCCTTATAATATTGCCTATTATTATTTACCTTTTTATTCTATCTCAAACTTACAATTTCAAATGTTAGGTGTTGCATTATCGACGTGGTTCAACTTAGCAATCCTCACTAATATACCACTACACGAAGTTACAAATCTTAAAAATTGGTAATCCATTATCTCACCTACAACATCTCTGCTACAATGATCTATATCAAATTGTGCATCTTTGCTTCAATTTTGCTTGGGATTTCCTTGATTTTATTCATGTACTAATTGAACTACTTATTAGTACAACCTTAAGAATAACAAGTTCAAATTGCAAACTACATCTGAATTGATTCAATTTATTTATTTTTATATGCCAAAATTTACTATTCCTTGAATCATGATCTTTACGAAGCAAAGTAATTGATATGTTTTCTTGTTTACAATAGATTCTGATCCTTTCATATTTTTAAATATTACCTTACAAATTATATCAAAATTGTTTAAAATTTTTATATTTTCATCTTTATAATTATTATATTATAAGGCATAACAAAATAATAAAGAAATTAAAAACCTCATCGACGAACGATCTTACCTCAAATATAACCCTGATATATCTTCCATATCTCACCAGAAAATCACCAAAATCATGTTTTTAAATTCTGCCCAAAGGTAATCAGATTTACATTTTCTTATCTAATATTTCGTTAAAAACTTCTTTTCCATAATCTTGTTATCGATTTCCTTCCAGATATCATGGATTCAAGGTCAAGTTTCCTTTCAACACATCTTACAAAAATACTGGTATATAGCAAGAAATGCTTCTGCTCTACAGCTGTTGCATATGGAGTTCTTTTCACTTATAACTCTTGCAGAGATAAAGTAACAGCTCAACCAAGGTTTTCACCTTCTATTTTCAATCTTCAATTTACTGTTTTTTCCTTCCATCTAAATTTTGAAATTTTTATCTACTATGTTGTACATATAAAACCTTTTTTTGTTTCTATTTTAACTTTTTCCTGTAGGCACCGATATGACGTTGATTTATCCGACGAAACAAGGACTATCACAGCTTCCATTTTTGGCAAGCTAGCTAAAAAACTTTTAAATTTCACCGCCCTTGAAGCTATGCAATATTCCAATGAAGTTATATTTTTCCTTCCATCTTTCATATGCGTTCCCAATTTAATATACCGCCAATTAACTTTATATAATTATTTCACTGACAGTTGACATTTTTGAATTTGCATAATAAGAACATTGATCTCCCTTTAGAGAAGCTACATAGAATTGAAAATTGAAACATTTCTTCTCCATGTCAAACCAGCAAACATTCAATAATCAGATGCAATGCAATGATTTACTTTTGTTTACTATAGCAAAATTGATGCTCATGAACTAGAAAAGCCTTCACTTTCGCCTGCAAAAGATAACCAACCTTTAACTGGTGATCAACATGACAATGCTGAAATTACACCTCTAACTAACTCAGGTCTTTTTTTATTTCTACTTATTTTTTTATTTCATCTGTAACATGTTCATTTATTATTTTTTTACCTACCATTTTATTTTTAATAATCTCACCTTATATCACCTACCTAATATACTTTAATTTCTTTTATCTTCAGAATGTATTCCTAAATCTTCTTCATCAATTAGACAATGCCTTGATAAAAGATTCAGCCATACTGAAAATAGTTCGTAGTCACAAACAAATATGCCAATAAGCAATATTGAATATGCACCACAATCAGATGCAGACGATCATTATAACAACAAAAAACCCAAATTTTCATGAATTTTTCCTGTCAAAACAAGCTGATAAAATGACTGCTTTACCTTTTGTCCTTTTACTTTATATCATCTTAACCTTGGATATTCTCGTGTATTTTAAATAAGTTCAGATGGTATAAAACTAAATGTTACTGTTTAAGTATGGTTTGAAGCTTGATTTTTTTCTTCAGTTTAAATTGTTTTCCGATTACATTACTTATTTTGGTATATTTTAGATCACTGTAGACGATATACAAGTGCAAGTAAGTGTTAAAGTGTATGATGAATAGGTTTTAATTCGCATTTGAAGTTTAATTTTGCATTCTTCAGTTTAAGTTCTTTTTAAATCCTAAAAATTTCAACAGTAAATATAAGGGTATAAGTTTATAATCACAACATAGAATTTGTAACTAAGAATGAACACAACGATTTTTACAAAAAATGTTTACTATCATCATCATCATCATCATCATTACTACTACAATTATTATTATTATTTACAATATAATTAATTAATTCACCAATTACCAAATTTTGATTTTACTATTAATGATTATAATATCATAAATTAACTAATTCATTACACTATAATTTTTTAAAGAATTCATATAATTAATAGATTAATTATTATTTCGTATTGTTTACTAATTAGCTCAAATATTTTCTGTCATTTTTAATTAATTATAACTTATATATAACTACTTTCCTAATTACATTATAATTAGTAACTTAACTTGAACTTCCCCTAACTTTAAATTTTGTTATGAATATTTATATATTTATGTAACTATTATTTTTATTATGCATTTATATATTATATATTTATATATATATATATCTATAATATAAATATCATTTTTGTCAATCTTATATATATATATATATATATATATTTATATTAAATAATAATTCTTTATATCCAAAGTCGCTACCATCCATTTGTACAATAGCAATTTTCGCTATTCGGCCCCAATGTCGCTATCATGCATTTGCACAATAACAACATTCATTTCTGAATCTAATGTCGCTACAGTGCACTTGCACGATAGCAATTTTTACTATTCAAACCCCAATACCACTATCATGCATTTGCACAACAACGACATCCCTTTTCAATCAACAAAGTCACCCTCGTGCAATTCATATTACTCAAAAAAACACTTCCTTCACTACACCTCAATGTACAACCATTTCTTATTATTATTACTATTATTATTATCATCATTATAATATATTTATGTCAATATTATTATCACTACTATATATATGTATATAATATATATATAGATACATATAATAACAAATATATAAATCACTAATTAGTATTAATTATAATAAATTTAACACAGAGGAAATTTTTTTAATTTAACTGTTAATAACTAACTCCTATATTTTCTATCATTTTTTATTAATTTTCATTTATATATTATTAATTTCCTGATTACGTTATAATTAATAAATTAACATCAATATAATATCAAAATATATTTTTACAATGTTATATATATATTTTTTATATTTATTTTCTTAATAAGTTAACGTTAACTTCCCCTCACTTTAAATTTCATTATAGATATTTATATATTTATGTAGCTATTATTATATATATATATGTATATGAATCAAAGTTATGAATACCGTACCGAGCTTGGTACCGGATTGGGTTCTGGAACGAAACTGTACCGGTACTGGTCGGTACCGGGTACCATTCGGGTAATTTTTTAAATTTATAAAATAGTCCCTAAAATTTTTAAAAATTGCAAAATAGTCCATATTAATATATTGTACAGTTGTACTGTATACTTTACTAGTTTA
>JAOSBK010035140.1:0-24039 GCA_027568895.1 Erythroxylum shatona | reverse complement strand
TCCCTTAGAGGCCAAATTGATTTTTCTGTCCTTCATGAAAGTTGTAGGTTGCTTTTTGATCTTTGCATTGATATAAAGTATGACATTTTTAGATTTTGGAGTTGAAAGATGTAAATTTTAGAAGTTGAGTTACTGTTTTGGAATGACAATTATGGGACAGTAACTTTGATTGGAAATTTGATCACTTTAGAGGCTAAATTCGTTTATATGTTCTTCATGGAAGTTGTAGAGCTTCCTTTTATCTTTCTTTTGATACCAGATTTGTCAAACTTGGAGTTCGGTATCAAAAGTTATGATTTTTGGAAAATTTGGTTATATATGTTTTTTTTAAAAAAAGAAAAAGAAAAAGATGATCAGGCGGGCCTTGCGATCGCGAGCGCCTCGCTTGGAGTAGACGTCGCGAGGGCGAGCTGCTCGCCCTCGCGACATCTCACGAGGGCGAGCGGGCCAGCGAGGGAGTGTTCCCAGCCAGCAAGCGACACCGTTTCCGCTTTGTTCCTTTCTCCTTCGCGACGTCGTTTTGTGCTTCTCCTCCTTTGGGCACTGCCGTTTGGCTCCCCTGCGACGTCATTTTCTCTCTTCTGTTTTTGCTATTTTCCTCCCCTAATCCGACCCTTGTTTAATCTTCTGCTTATATCTTTTCCGTCCAACATCCGATTGATTTGGTTTTCGAAGCGTTGGATTCCTAAGACAATTATCTACATCTTCATGGGAAATTTGAGATTTTTGAGATTAAATTGAAAGAGATTGATTTAATGAAATTGAGTTGGATAATTTTCTGAACATGGTTTAGTATTTTGGAAATATCTCGAGTTGTGGAGATCCAATTGAACCGATTCTTGTTGCAAAATAAAATAGAGATATGGGGCTACAAAGCATATGAAGGAATTGAATTTCAATTTCTGAATTGAAGTCGGGTTTAGTGTTCAGTCTTGGATTAGTAAGAGTTGAAAGTAGTTTGGCCATAACTTTTGCTCTAGTCATCCAAATGTGGTGATTCTTGATTTGGATTAAACTAGAGAAATAGGGCTACAAAGGTTCTGAAGGACTCGAGTTTCAATTTAATCTTTAAGAATGTCAATTTTTGGATGGAAATAAATCGCTGGAAATTGTTTTAGCATAAGAATAATCTTAAATGTTTGGAGTATAACTTTTGGAGTATTGAACCAAATTAAATGATTTTGGTGGCATTATGAAATTCAGACAATGAGGAACATTTGTCTAGAAGGAAGTTTTAGCAAATTCCTTCAATTTGATTATTTGAAAAATGTCCTAAGCTAATCATGATTTAATGTTATTTGGAACTTTGTTATATTTTATGATTTTGAGGACTTAATTAGCATGTTAATGTGAATCATTAGCATGTTAAATTGAGTAAGAGCATATGGGATAAATTGATTGGATTAAATTAAATTAAAGTATTAGAAATTAAAGTGTTAGAAATGCATAAGGGCAAAATTGGAAGAGTACTTAAGCTTTTAAGTTTCAAAGCTTATAAGTAAGGGCATAATGGTCATTTTACATTCTTTTAAAGACAAGTTAAAGGGGCTGTCGTTTTTAAGGAAGAGAGGCACGACTTTGGACTAAAAAGAAAGAACAAAATGAAAGAAGAAAAGAAGAGAGAAAGAGTGGAGCTTCGGTGGAAAGAAAAGGGGAAGAAGAAAAGAAACTAGGGTTCGATTTTTAGGGGTCTTCAAGCAAGCTTTTTAAGTTGATGCAAGAAGGAAAAAGGTGGAAGAGCATGAGAGCTTCCTAAGGAACTAAGAAATGTCAAAATTGGAGAAGATTTAAGGTAAGATTGAGATTTTGATTTGTAAATTTTTGAAAGATTTTGGTTCCTATGGCTTAAGAATGGTATGGGTTTGTGATTTCTAAGTTGAATTTCGGTGATTATGCCTTATGTGATGTTTAATTTGGGTGTTATTGATTAGGGAATTTTAATTTGGGTGAAAGAAAGGAATGGAGAAATTGAGGCTTTGAGCAAGTTCCAAGCATGGAAATGAGGTGGGTACCATGTTTATAATTCCATTTATAAGCTAATTATGTGATTTCGAAAAATCAAGAAAGAACATATTTTCAAATTTTATTATTTCCGAATGTTTTTGAAAAATTGTTACAAAGGTTAAATTTATTGTTTTAAATGATTTGCTAAATTGAGAAATTTTTTTGAAATTCATTATTTATGAATGAATTGATAAATTGTTAAAATTATTGCATTCTTTATGGTTGAAAAATTGAAGAATTGTTATGTGTGAATTTGATTGTTATGTGATTCTGAAATTGTGGAAATTGCGAATGTGAATTTATTTGACATTTGCGTGATTGAAAAATTGTTCTGCGAATTTTGTTTGAAATTTGGGGATGACATTGTGTTGAATATGACATTGCATGAAAACTAAGTTTTCAAAATATGCCTTCGGGCATTCCGATTTTTCAAGTGTGAAACGTATTATGTGGGTTTGGTTAGGTCACATAAGTTGAGTCAAGTGCATTTGTCTTTTTATAGGCTTCGCCCGCCTGCCCGCTAGTGGCATTGGAGCTCTATTACGGACTCCCATAAGTTTACGGCTACACTGGACCGCTATGCGGGAAAGTGTAGTACGTTCTGTTCATGGCTGCACAGGACCGCTATGTGAAAATGTGCAGTACGTTCTATTTTGGACCGACCCAAACCATTCTGATGTGTTATGTGACTTTGATTCTGATTATATTTGTGCTGCATTCATGTTTTGAAATTGTTCATGAAGTGTGAACAATTTAAGAATTTTGAGAAATGAAAAATTGAGGTTTTCAACCGTCAAAATTTTGGAAATTTTTTATAAATGATTTGAAAAGTTTAAAAGTTTGAGAAATAAGCTTTTGATGAATTTTCTGCTGTGAAATTTTTATAAAATGGCAAAAGTTTTGAGAAATGATTTTTGCTTATTTTTCGATTTATAAACATGTTATCCACGAGCTATAAGCTCACCCCCCTTTCATCCTCATGTCCAGGTATCGAGCAAGAGATCGAATGAAAGAAAGTCAAGGCAGTTGTTCTATTTTGGCATATCTTGTATTATGTGTAATTTAGATTTTGGTATTGGTTTTGTATATGGCTTGGAATGCCATTAATGTTTACTAAGTATTTATTTCCTGATGGTAATGAGTTATGGAATTGTGCATGGATATGGCATATGGATTTGTGTATGGTTATGGTATATGAATGTGATTGAATATGAATATGATTGGATTGTGTTTGGATTCAGGACAGGAGGTCCGATGATGTTGATTGATTGATAATTAGTGAAGTGTTATGGCTATGTATGTGTTTGTTTATGTTGGGATTCCGGACAGGAGGTCCGATGAATTGTGTTGATGGATTGGGTATATTTAAGTGCATATTGTGTATGGCTTGATTTTGTATAAATCATGTGTGAGTTCTTATGGAAAAAGAAAAATAAGTTTTTGTTTTAAATTCATGGTTATGATTGGCATATGAGGGTTTATAATGAATTGAGATTTGGATTTGAGGATGAATGTTCCAATTGGGAAAATGATTTTTACTTTGTATGAGATTTGAATAAAATGAATAAGAAAAAGAAAAAAAAATTTATACCGGTTTCGGATTGGTTTAGTCTTAAGTTTCCAACGCTAATTTTTATAAAGTGTACGTTTTCGGATGTCGAAAATTTGCTTCAGTTCGATTAAACTGTTTGTATGCTTCGATTCCGAGCCAATTCGATTCATTTTCGATTTACTTTCGATTCGTTTCGCTTTGTAATCCGTTCTTTCGTTTAATCCGCCCTTCGCTTTTGGATTTCGTCCGTTCATTTGCATTTGTTTTTGACTCACTTTCGTTTAGGATTCGCACTTTCGTTAGGATCCGTTCTTTTGTTTCGATTCCGTTTTCCGTTTTCTGTTTTTCCGGTTGGGGTCCGGTTTCAAAGTCGGGTCCCAACAAGTTGAACTTAGATATATGTGAAGAAGTTATCAACTTGAGTTGATGATTTTGGAACATGAACTATATATATATATATACACACACACATAAAGGAGATGTTATGGAAAAGAAAGATAGGAATTATGACTGATGAGATGTAGTTGAATGTGATGAGACAAATGAGTTAAGATTTGAGAGTTTAATAAAGTCAATTTGATAGTTGAATGGTTACGCTCAGGACATTCCAAGTTTGTACAACCCAAAATTTCAAGTCTTCCATAGGGGTAAAATTCGTGTTCTGAATTCAGGAAAACATCTAGATTGATTTAGGCTAAATTAGACAAAGTTTGCTTCTATAAAATTGTAGCTTATCTTTCTAGCTTTTCAGCGGCATATAGTATCAAATTTTTGGACATCGGAGTCGAAAGTTATGATCCTTATAAGTGGAAATGCTCAGGAGTATAGGTTGTATCTTCTAGTGATGATGTGTATCTTCTTGTGATGACGTGTATCTTCTGGTGATGACATGTATCTTCTGGTGATGATGTATATCTTCTTTTGATGATGTGTATCTTTTGGTGATGACATGTATCTTCTTGTGATGATGTGTATCTTCTGGTGATGACGTGTATCTTCTAGTGATGACGTGTATCTTCTTGTGATGATGTGTATCTTCTGGTGATGACATGTATCTTCTGTGCATTGTTCATCTTACACCTTTTAATACAATTTTGGCCCTCTAGATGATAGAATCTATCTTTAAGGTCTTTATTATATTTTAGATCTTGAAATCCTCTTTCAAACCATCCAAGAATGACCTTGATCCGATATCTCTAGAGAAAGTTATGACAATTGTTAAACATTTTATGTGCATTGTTCATAAACTTCTTCTGGGTACTGTTCATCTTACATCTTCTGGTCTGATTTGGACCCTCTAGATGATAGAATCTATCTTCAAGGTCTTAACAAAAGTTGTAGATCTCGAAGTCCTCTTTGACACCATCCTAATATGGCCTTAATTCAACATCTATGAAGAACGTTATGCCAATTGTCCCAAAACAGGTTCAATATGATTGAGGACAAAACTTTGTTTGATTCTTTCAGTCATAACTTTGTTATCTGACCTCCAAATGAAGTGATTCTGGGACCATTAGATTTCTAACACATTTTTCTACCTCTCCATTAAAGTTTATAGCTTTTGATACTGAATTGAAAAAGATTGATTGAATCAAATTACGGGTATCGTATGGAAGAGTATGAATTGAATATTTTACTAAACATATTTCAATATTTTGATGGCATCTTGATCTGTAGAGCTCCGAATGAGATGATTTTTGTTTCTAATGAACTAGAAACATGGAGCTCCAAATTATCTGAAGGAATAAAATTTTAATTTAGTCCTTAAGACTTTGAATTTGTAGATGAAAATTAGGTATTCATTAAAAGCTTAAGACAATGAGAAACAAATGTTCTAAAGAAGTCAAATTGTGATTACAGTTTGAGGTTTCCCAAAATCTATTCTGAAGTTGAAGAAATGTGTTTGCTCACATTTTATGATTCCGAATGTTGGGCTCCAGAAGAGGGGTCTAATAGATATGGTATAAGAGCCCAGAATTAAGATCTTACATGGGTAACTTTCAAAATATGTGTCAATTGCAAGGGCGATTGTTAAGAGTTCGAGCAAATAGACTTTGCAAGAAGAATAATTATATGTCAGAATGTGAGAAAATGAAAGTTTGTGGATATTAGGTAGTCCAATATGTTAGACATAGATTCAGTACTTGTGGTTATGTCGGTGAATGTGGTGACAATATTTTGTTGTGGATATGTACTTGAATCGATATGGATTTGAAAATATTTTCATGAATTGATTGAAAAGAAACAGAGACATAGATGGAAATGACTAAATTTAAGGTATACAAGCAAAGTGGAATTGAAAGGTTGAACTTGGAAGTTAGAATGATTATTTGATTGCTGTGATAAGAGTTATGATCCGGTATAAGAAGGCATTAGTGGGATTGAGATTGTTGATGATGTTACAATGAGTAATGAATTTAAAGACAAAGAGAAAAATGTTATCTATGATCAATGGGGATCAAAATATCAATTGTGTAAGGTATAAACTGGTGAATTGTTGGAAATAAATATGTGGACAAAATGTGATGAATTTGATGATACCCACCTAAGCATATGTGGTAGTAATTATGTTTACTTCTTCATTGAGTTTTGGTAATTAGAATGTATGACCTTGTATGAATGATAAAAATTGGTCTTCTTGAGGTATTAAGAATGACTGATCATATGATGATGATAATAGATGATTGATAAAGATGCATGAATAGATGATAGTAACACGAAATCTTCTTTCTAAGAAGAATTTCACTAAATTAGATTAAGTAGATCAGATAGTTTATATTAAGGATGATCAATTAAAGAACCAATTAGAAATGAATCTATAATGAATCAAAAATGAATATTGGAGTCATATCCCTAGGGGAAACTCAAGAATAGGAGGTAGAGTATGCTACTGAGAATGTATATATTTTGTTTGATGTAAAGTATCCAACTACATAGTGGATTTTTGCTAACACTATTGCTAATGTGAGGAGAATTTAGATCCATATTATATTCTATGCGAATATGCACAGGAGATATACATTAGGTTTGATGAATGTGTTACCCACACAGGAACTTAAGTTTGCAAATAAATTGAATTGTATGGAGAAACTAGTATGAATAAGCAAACTTTAGGAAAATTTAATGTGAAATTAGAGGGAATCGAATGAATTGAGAAAATCATTTGAAAAAAGAAGTCAATTGGGAAATTAAAAATAACATGAGACAATGTTACCTTATTGAGGAATTAGTTATTTAAGGAATTATGAAACAAATCATTGGCGTATGGAGTTTGATAATAATTGTTTGAGTCAACAATTGCCCCAACAGTCCTATGGTATTGAAGATTAAAGCGATCTAAGAAAAATTTGATGATATGTTAATGTATTCGAAAAGTTGAGAAGAATAGTTAAATACTTGAAGAAAAACATGTAAATTGTATGAGTAATGAAAGTAAAGAGAATTATGAGGAATTATACTGATATTAATTATATCTCATAGATTTGGAGATTTTATAGAATACAATGATGTATAAGAGATTTGGATGAGATTCAATGTAGCATAATAAAGTGATTTCCTGTGTCTAGAGATGACTAAAGTCCTATGAGTTGACTGTCCGATATATGATTTAGAGCTACTATAGTAATGATTGTTTTGAAAGTTTGGAGATAGTATGTGTATAGGAACATCTAGGATATACGTTATATATATGTATAGATCATTAAAGTTTGAGGTAATTATTGAATTGAGAAAATTGAATACGAGACCGAGACAGTGGATAGAAGTACTGAAAGACTATGATTGTACAAATAAGTATTTTCCAGTAAAGTTAGCGTTGTATCTGATACAATAAGCAAAAATCCCAATAGTAGTGAAGCGCAAATTTAGATATTAAGGTTATCAGATCCAGTGCAAAAAGGAGCATAGAATGTGGAGTTGAATTTTGGGCAAATCAAAGTACTAATTGCTATGGAATTGAAGATCAGTTTCATTCGAAAGGATTAACCAAGCCAAAATTAAGGATTCAAAAGTTGTGAATTTTATTGAGAGATTGAAAACATATCTGAATTTTGGGTTCAAACAGGAAGAATGTGTAATCGATAAAGGTGATAGAGCAAAGAGATTTTTAGAAGAGTACAAATGGTAACGTAAGTTATGCATCCTAGTAGGAATACGCCGGAACATCAATTAACAACTAAAGATGTAAAAACAAGTTACTGATGTTTGAATTGTCGATGGTCTCAACTGTCAAAGATATGCTTAAAGCTTATATTTTGGAGTCCGTAGGAACCTGAGATCAATGTATAGTTTTATTTGACTTCAAGCATCACAATCATTATCATAGTGATTTCATTAGAATATTGTATGAGGAGTTAGATGATAGAAAGAGTCATTCGTTTTTGTATTGTGATGATTAAGGCCTAAAAATGGCTGAAGGCTAGAATTGGAGATGTTACTGATAAGTGAAATTGATCAATATTAGAAATTAAGTGATTCAAGAAGGATGAATGAGTTAGGTGGAACAACCCCAAGGGCATGGAATATAGTGAGATAGACATAAGATTTAAGTCTATTAACATTACACTGATGTGAATTGTTAAGTGAAAGATAGATTATCTCTGAGAGTATCACTGTACCAAGGTGTGCTCAGTTTAGGAAAAAGGATTACCTAAGCCTGATATGAATTGGTCTGTACGAAATAACTATGAGAAGTGCTACTGATGAAAGATGTCTTAGATTCGTAATATTATATGTGTGAGTATGTTAAGAATATTGATATGATATGATATTGGTGTTATTGATCCAATAAGTGAAAAATTGTGAGTAATCTGAAATATATTGAGGAAACAGTTAAGACAGTGTGATATCTGAATAAGTCATGGAGGGATTGATTGAATCCATTAACAAGGGTCATTTATGATGAAGTTAAATGAAAAACGGAGGAGTATAAGAGGAGGAGACATACCCCTGCCCCTAGATCAATCAGATAAGAATTTTGAGGACAAAAAGTGGGGGAGAAATGTTGGCCCCCAAAATTTTTTCTTAATGAATAAGCATGGTTTAACTAATTTTGAGATTTTGATAGATTAATCATTTGTAATTATTTAATTATGTCAAAATTTGTAGGATTTATTAAATGGGTAAGTGGAATTAAAGTATTAAGGTTATAAGAATGCTCAAAGGTATTTTTGGCAAGACACTTAAAGTTAAAAGAACATAAGCCTACGAGGAAGGGTACAATGGACTTTTTGGACTCATTAAGGGTAGAAATGGAAGAAAGAAATGTAGTCTTGCATTTAAGAGGGAAAAACGTGAATTAGGAGAGAAGAAGAGAAAATAAGAAACAAAGAAAAGAGAATTTCGGTGGTTGAGAGAAAAGAAAAAAGTTGAGCTAGGATTTCTTCATTTCTTAGTTTTTAAGAGAGATTTTGAAGTGGTTCAAGAAGAGAAAAATGTAGAGAAAGAGTAGAGCTTCCATTTGAGCCAAAAATCTCTTCGTTTGGTGAAGAATCAAGGTAAGATCATTTTAAATCTTTCGAATTTTGGAAGGATTTTAGTTCATGGAGTTTAGAAAATGCATGGGTTTAAGTATTTTAGAAACAATTTAAGTGATTGTGCTTTGTGGGATTTTCAATTGAAAACCCTATTGAGTGAGATTTTTGTTATTATATAAAGGGGATCAAAAGAGGCAAGAGGAACAAGAGAAGAGGCATTTTGAGCAAGTCTATAAGAAAGGAAATCAAAGTGGGTTACATGTTTATAATAAAGTTATGAGCCACTAATGCTTTTCCAAATCGAGAAAATAAAAATGATTTCAATTACTTTATAAATGTTGCTTTTAATGTTTTTAAGTGATTTGAGAAATTGGTACATGTTGGTGTATGAATTTTGATGATGAAATGGAAAACGGTTTTGAAATACTTATGTTATGCCTTGAAATATGCCATAGCATTTTGTATAAATGAAAAGAAAGCATGAAAGTATGAGCATATGATAAAATGATTTGAGCATGATTATGTGCTTTTCTTTAGGTGAGAGTAGAACCATTCTGTTCGTCATGTGCATGTTGACAAGAGCCTTCTCCCGGCTGCCCGGCTGCCTTCTTGTGGCAAATGAGCTCCAAAAGGTGGACTCATTCTATTCATGGGGTAAACTTCGGTTTCTCCATTCTATTTCCATGAAACCTTTGAGCCATTTGTTTGTGCATTGCATTTTTGAATTGCTAAGAATGGTGCATAATTAAGTGTTATGCTTTGATGGTGAAATGTATATGCTATGTTGATGTGATGATATTTTAACCATGAGTTTTGAGCTAAAATTGTGAACTTGACTGAGAATTTGAGAACAAAGCATTTTTATGAATTCATTATGACTTTTATAAGACAAATGAACATTTCGATGATTGTGCTTATTCTACGTTATAAATTGTTAACCATGAGCAAGCTCACCCCCTTTCCATCCCATCTTCAAGTGATAGCTAAGGGATCAAGTGATCAAGAGCCTAAGGGAATTATTCCAATTTTGTTTATTTTGTATTTGAGTTGATTTTAGGAAAGTACAATGTTTTAGTCGCATTTTAAGTTTATTTGTTCAAGAATCTTTTATAATTTGAGGTTTTGAGATGATGATGTATGGGGGCTTGAAATGCCATTAAGAATTTGTCAAACTTTATTCTTTTGATGTTAATGAAATATGAATGGTGTATGGATGATGTGAGTTGAAATTAGATATACATGAAGAGGTTATCAACTTGAGTTGATGATTTTGGAACATGAATTGTTGATACATATATATATAGATACATAAGTGAGATGTTATGGAAAAGAAAGATAGGAATTATGACTGATGAGATGTAGTTGAATGTGATGAGACAAATGAGTTGAGATTTGTGAGTTTAATAAAGTCAATTTGATAGTTGAATGGTTATGTTTATGACATTTCAAGTTTGTACAGTGCAAAATTTTAAGTCTTCCATAAGGGTAAAATTTCTGTTCTGACTTTAGGGAAATATCTGGATTGATTTAGGCTAAATTAGACAAAGTTAGTTTCTAGAAAGTTGAGCTTATCTTTCTAGCTTTCCAACGGCATATAGTATGAAATTTTTGGATATCGGAATCGAAAGTTATGATCCTTATAAGTAGAGATGCTCAGGAGTATAGATTGTATCTTGTAGTGATGACGTGTATCTTCTTGTGATGATGTGTATCATCTGGTGATGACATGTATCTTCTTGTGATGACATGTATCTTCTGATGATGACGTGTATCTTCTTGTGATGATGTGTATCTTTTGGCGATGACGTGTATCTTCTAGTGATGATGTGTATCTTCTAGTGATGATGTGTATCTTCTAGTGATGACGTGTATCTTCTATATACTATTCATCTTACACCTTCTGGTCTAATTTTGACCCTCTATATGATAGAATCTATCTTTAAGGTCTGCATAAAAGTTGTAGATCTTGAAATCCTCTTTCAAACCATCTAAGAATGACCTTGATCCGATATCTATAGAGAAAGTTATGCTAATTGTTAAACATCTTCTGTGCAATGTTCATAAACTTCTTCTGGGTACTGATCATCTTACTTCTTTTGGTCCAATCTTGACCCTATAAATGATAGAATCTATCTTCAAGAACTTCACAAAAGTTGTATATCTCGAAGTTCTCTTTGAAACTGTCCTAAGATGACCTTAATTCTACATCTATGGAGAAAGTTATGCCAATTGTCCCGAAATAGGTTTAATATGATTAAGGACAAAACCTTGTTTGATTCTTTCGGTCATAACTTTGTTATCTGACCTCCAAATGAAGTGATTCTAGGACCATTAGATTTCTAACACATTTTCCTACCTATCCATAAAAGTTTGTAGCTTTTGATGCTGAATTGAAAAAGATTGATTGAATCAAATTAAGGGTATCAGATGGAAGAGTATGAATTGAATATTTTATTAAACATATTTCGATATTTTGATGGCATCTTAATATGTAGAGCTCTGAATGAGATGAATTTTGTTTCTAATGAACTAGAGACATGGAGCTTCAAATTATCTAAAAGAATAGAATTTTAATTCAGTCCCTAAGACTTTAAATTTCTAGATGAATGTTGGGTATTCATTAAAAGCTTAAGACAATGTTACAAATGTTCTGAAGAAGTCAAATAGTGATTCCAGTTTAAGGTTTCCCAAAATCTATTCTGAAGTTAAAGAAATGTTTTTGCTCTCATTTTATGATTCTGAACGTTGGGTTCTAAAAGCGGGGTCCAACAAGTTACTCTCTAGTTCATTTCTATAGGGCATTAATCTGGGGTGATTTAAGGAGATCTAATTAGAGTACTAAGATGTTCTTGATTTATAAAATGGTATTTATGTTGTTCTTGAGAATTAAAATGAAACATTTTATATTTCCATATAAGTTATAAGTTTCTTGAGTAGCACTATTGCTTAGTATGGTTTTATCAATCCCTTATGGAGTTTATGCATCCTAAAGAATAGTAGAGTGCCACTCTTTATTCAATTTTATTAAAGCATAACAACATTTACTTGTTTCCTATTTTTATGAGTCTCTGTAGTCTTTAACACCTTCTCAATACTTTCTATGCTATTGTTCTGAGTAAAGTCCATCTTTGTGAGTTCCCTATGTTATCTTATTAGAAACCTCCTAGTTATTAGTTTCTATTCTTGTAGCTGTTATCCCGTACCTAGTTTCCAATTGTAAATGATGTTGACCTTAACAAAAAAAAGTTACCTTCTTCATCAAGTTCAATTATAGGAATTGATTATACAAGATCTTGGCTATTGTTGGCTCGTCCAAGCATAGTGGTTCCCTATGAAGTTAGCCATTTGGCTTAACCTTTTATTGGTCTAGTAGTTAGGAGGTTCATGATGGATATTCAAGGATATAGGGATTTGTTTCTATTTAAGGTTAAAAAGCTTGGTTCTAGACTTCTATGTTTAATGATAAAAGGCGTTTAAATTAGGAAGGCCATAGACCATATTTTAACATCTTCTATGCTTGGTTTAGAGGTGTAAATTTAAATAAGAAAAGGTTCTTCTCATAGAGAAAAACCTCTAGTAGGCTGAGGTGTTTCCACTACTTTTATGCCCATGCATTTCAAGTTGGAAAAGTTAGCCTCTTTTTCATGAAAAAAACAATTAGAGTAGCCTCCCAGTTCCTAGCATCATCATTTAATATTTCTAGATATAGTTTAACAATTGATCTTCCATAATGAGTACTTGAAGGTTAGTATTGTAGCCTCAAGGATTGTGTAGATTCCTTTAGGACTTGCTCTATGTCTTTTTCTTAAATATTGCTTCATGTGGTTCTTTATTATGGGGGCTTTCGAGGATAAGGTTCTCTTTTGGTTGGATATGAACTATAAGAGTAGTGTCACTTTGTGTAATGTTAAAATTTATAGGAAGAAACTAATCAGGTGTCATAGAGGGTAAGGCTGATGGAATGTTATAAAAAAGGGGAAAAAGAAGGGGTTCAAGTAAGATGTCATGAAAACAAAATATCAGATGTAAGAGAAAGTTAAAAAGAAAAGAATGGGGGAGTTGGAGTAGAGGAAGGTGTAAGGGCAATTGGAAGGAGAAAACCAAATATCAAATCAGCGTATTGAGGAAGAAAATGAGAATACAACAGATATGAATGGTGGTTTAGAGCAAAGGAGTTACAGGGGGAGTAGGGAAGAGAGAACAACACTAGATACAAGTTAAGACGCATAGAAATAGACCAGAAAAAGGGGGAGATTGAGTTAAAAAGAACTCAATAACAAACAATTCATTAGGAAGCTGAATTTAACGAAATAGAAGCCTATAAAACTTATGCAAAAGTTCTCTCTCATCCATGTAGTTTGTACAAGGGATATTAGTTCACATGGAGTAATAAGCATAAAGGAAGCCTTATGTTTAGGAGAAAGTTAGATTGAGATCTAATCCCATCTTATTTAAAATTGATTAACGTACATAGATAATAAAATTAAATGTAAATAAATTTTACTATATAAAATTTTATTGAAGTCACCTAAGATTAAACTTACATAGTTTTAAGTGAATATTAATATTCTCTTAATTAATCTACTGAAAGTTATTTCAAAAAGTTTATAATTTTAAACAAATTCATATAAAATTTAAGTCATCTGTACTTAATTTTTATTTAATTTATATATTATAATTATGATTAGAGTTTTCTACACCTAAGTTTTTAAAATCTTGTATAAAATTTAAAATTCATTAAAATTTTGGTTATTTTGATAAAATCAATTATATAATGTAGTTATCATTTGTAAAATATAAATTTTTATTGAATCTATCTATTTTTAATATTTTATTTAGAGTAATTAATGATTACTTATTATAAAGAATTAAGGTCAAAGTTTAACATTTTCATTATAAATTAATGAGGTTATTTAAGTAAATTATTTTATCATAAATATTATCTAAAATGTTATAAATTTACTCCATAACTTTGTTACATTTTTTAAAGTTTCTATATAGTCCTTTTTATAGTTCAGCCAATAATTAGTATAGAGTCTATTTAACCCTCCATTGTATCTAATTTAAATCCTTAATGTTTGAATCTCTCTCCTTCCGCCATCAACTTTAGGCTTGGTGGGAATTTGGTAAATGATTATAAGAGTAATTTAGTTTAATATAATATTAAGTCTAGCAATCATATTTCTTAACAATTTAGGAGCTTATTTTAAGAGAAATGAGTGCGTATAACTTATGTGCGTCGAACACATTAGAAAAAAATACTTGACTCTACATAACTAAATTATAGTATTTTTAGGAAAAGATCAAATCTAGAGAGTGTGTGTTTAGCTTTTGTAATGAATAAATTAGTGTTTAGGATTAGGGGGTCTGGTTAAATTAAATTAACAAAATAAAAAGAAATTATTAAAACCAAATCCAATCTAGCAGTGCAAAATTGCTAGGATTAGTCAATCCGTTTTAAATGTAGTTCACGGTTCAGTCTGAACCTTTACATGAATCTGCAAAATCAATTATCATATTGTTCTTGCACCTTTGTTTGAAACTATTAACCGTAGATTAATAACAAGCTTTGTTTTTTTAAGGTAATAACAAGCTTTGTTAATTTGAGTTTTCCTTTAAGTTCTATTAAATTGTAAAACAAGCTCTTTAATTACTTAACTATTAAACAATCTAGAATAAGCTCCCAAATTTATCATGATAGCAGCATTATAGAATAGTAAAATAGGTTAATCTAATTAGCAACCACATAAGCTTATATCATTTAACCTATTCGATGTTATCCCTAATGATTCCCAACTATTAGTTTACCATAAATGAATCAAATATACAATAATTACATATTACAATATAGATTTTGGCAATGAGTCCATATGTGAATAATCTAGTAGGCCTATTTAAATCGTTCATACATAAATCCAAAACTTTAGACATAGAATAACATAGTTAATTCTAAAAGAGAGTTAAAAGAAACATAAATAAGATTGACTAATTCCTAAACATGTTTTTCAACCTCGATATCCCCCTTGAATTAGAAAGATGAAGTTTTCCCATTATAGCTCTTAAAAGGGAAGGTAGTCTACCTCTTTTGAGTCTCTAAAATATGCATAATATTTTTGACCTCTTAAATGCCCTTTTTTAGTGCAAAATTAGGGTTATGTGGTTATACAAAGTCAGCTACGCAAGCATATAAGTGACTATATATGTTAATTTGACAAAAATCACAAAGTTACTTTGTCCTTGTGACCTACACGGTTGTTTAACTTTCCATGTAAGGGTGTATGTCATAAGAGTGGTTGTAATAATGTCATCGATTTGTACAAATTTCCAATGAGTTAACACATGGTAGTATATGTCACAATAACTCCAATTCTGCCATTCTTTATCCCGTATTTACCCTAACTAATTTCCTTCTTGCTCTATGAAGACAAGTAAGATAAACATAAAGATAACAACACCAAGGATACAAATTTAACTCATTTTGGTTCTTGTTCCTCCAACTTATATCTACAATGTAATATGAACCAAAATAAGTATCTTAAATATAACATAACATTAATACCTAAGCATTATGTGGGAAATATATTATCAATCAAACACGTATCAAATTCTCCCATACTTAGCTTTTAACTGTCCTCAAACAAAACTAGAAATCCAAATGAAAATAAAAATTCTTCCTCTTTAATTATATATCATTATAATAGCAGTCATAAGAAAAGATGAATAACTTTCAAAACCATAGAAAGAATTAAACATTAAATGTTTTTACTCATGATTAATCAATAACCATTCCCTAAAAAAACCAATCAATGTAGGAGTAGATTTTGAAATTTTGTGTTAAAAAAATCAATCTATATGTACACTCAAACACTTTTTATGATTAAGACTTTCCATGACTTTGCTTATAATTTCAATTCTCGACCATTAAAAAGTCACTTGCATAATTATAAATCAAAGGACTTTTCAAGGTTGTAATGGGGCCAAAGTTTATCTGATAAATATTTGAGTCATATGGTTCTTAAAACATCACAACCAGTAAAGGAGGAAAAACACTTTTTCCTTAATGGAGTAACGAGTGCAAAAATTAACATCCAATCAAAACTATGTACCATAAACTATGATGAATGCAAAAACATTATTCCATAGCTTATATTTAAGCCTTCATATCACAAACCAAATGAAACATAAATAATTAGAAGAAATCATTAACAAAAATGATGAAAAACAATCCATTACAACTATAAGATGCGATCCTTCATAATAACTTCTCCTTTATTTATGAAACATTGTGAATTATATTAAGCCATGAAAGGCAATATCAAGGTTTTACAAGCATAAACTAGACCATCATTATGAAGGAACAATAAAATAATTAGGAAAGCATTATATCATGAATCAGATTTACATATAAACAAAACAGACAATAGTTTCATGTTATGTTGGGCACCGACTCTGGAACCCAACTCTTGCTCTAAAAATCATAAGACTTGAGCGTGCATATTACCTTAAAAGATCGCAATAAGCAGTGGAAATAAAAATTGCAATCACATATTTTTTATTGCGTTGAATAATCATACTCATAATGAGAATAGGCAGAAATAAATACCTGACAGTCGTGAGGATTGATCAATACTAAACTTCAAAACTACGAAGTCTCTATGTGCTCCACACCGAGAAATATATCCCACTTTTAACACTTGATATGGCTATGGATAAATTTGAAGAACTTTTTCTTCAAGAGTAGAGAAAATAATTTTCTCAAACTTTTTTCTCTTGTTTATATTTCAGTACAAAGAACAAAAAAACAAAGAATATTTTTGTATCTTTGTTTTCATTTTAATGTAAAAAAACAATGAATATCTCTATAGTCAAACTCTTCTCTTTGTTTTACTCTCAACGCACAAAAAACGAAAGCCTTACCTTTTCTTCACTGTTTTTGTTCAAACACACACCTTTTCTTTTTGTTTGTAGTAACGTCCACCAAAAAGACCAAAACCAAGTCACACATTTTAAGTCATGTACATTGATCGGTGTGGATAGTCTTTGGATGACTCCCTTGGAAACTGAATCAAAAATTTAATTCCAAGGATTGCAGTATAGAGTGCAACCTCTTAATCGAAACTTATCTAAGCTAGCCTAATTATCATGGAATGCAAACTAAATTAGTTAAGAGTGGGGTTTTGGATTTTTGATAGAATTAAGTAAATTGAACTAAATGAAGTAAAAGTGTATAAAAAGATATTTTTTGGATTTTTGGGAAATGAAAAGCGAAAACTTAAACGATGATCAAATATAATAAAATCCTCTTGAGAATGAGCTTTGGCTATTATAGTTCAAAACAAATCTTTTGGGAACGAAAATCACTAAGTTTTCAAATGATAAGCCTTAAAGGACTCTTTAAGTCCAAGATTTTAATCAATGAACTCCATTTCTTAAAACCTTGTTGAATGCATCTTAGTGTGTGTAATGGGCAAGTTAATGCAAGTGGTCAATTTGGATCAAGCATTATCTCAATATCAAACACAACTAGGTAGAAAAAGAGAATTAACACAATCACCAAAAAGACATACATGAAACTTCATATGTTAAAGCTCATGGTTCTACATCAACCAATCTATAACACAATACATAGTTCAATACTTGATTAAACTATAATCAAGAAAATCTAACTACAAAGCATAAATCCTAACTCAGGAGTTCATAGCAATTTAGTCAAACATAAATGAACTACTCCCTTTTAAAGCCCATTGAACTCAAGCCATTACTACATCTTCAAGAGGAAATAGTGCTTAGCTAAGCATCACTCTGGGAGCTCTCACAACTGTAAAAGCTCTGACAGCACCCATGGCAGTAGCAGTAGAAGATGAGAGCGATGATGGAAAGTGATAAATGGTTGATGGGTGGAAGTCGAAGGTGAGAAATGAAGTGTATCTGTGTAGTGGTGTCGGCTCTTCTCCCCAAAAAACTACTCGTAACCTAATTTGGTAGGTTTTTAAATGTTGGGTCGATGGGTCGGGTCACACAGTGAGAGATCTTTTTAAATATGTTTGAGTTTTCGATGTCTCTCCGTGGCGACAGGTACATTCGTCGCGGCGTATTTCTTGAAAGCTTTTGCATGTATTTTGGATCCTTCGCCACGGCGACAGAATTAATCTTCGTCGCGGTGAACTTTTCCCAAAAGTTTAGCCTGGATTCTTAATTCTTCTCTGCGGCAACAGATGGGCTCGCCATGGCGAACTTTTCCCGAAGGCTATGATCTCCTGTTGACTTAATTCAACACATTGACTCCCTTCTCGTTGAGGTTCCTACAATCAAAAATAGCAATTTGCAATATCAATTGTTCTTAGAAAACTTAAGAAATGCAATTAATACGAATTGTGATAATTTTTACTATCAAATTGCATAAAATAAAAGTGCACACTCAAGGTTTAATTTAAGCACAAAATCAGGAATTAGGAGTCAAAAAAGTATAGTAAAGGCCATGAAAGTGTTGCCAATTTAGATAATAAACTTGGGCTCAATCACCATTACATTGATCTATTCTGATAGGAGTTTCATGAACTATTTTTTCGTAATAAATAATATGTTTTCTATTTAAAACTTGATTTAAAAAAGATGTTTTATGAATGTCTTGTCCTGATTTTAAATCTAATTATGTTTTTGCTATTTGTTTTTGTTTATCACTTGATAAAAGTGTATTAATGTGAAAAGTTCCTTGTGCTTCATGTAATTCCAAGTTATCTACACCTAGAATATTTTCAATTTCTTTATCCTTTGCTTCGTTAGTCATAACGATGCCAAGGATTATGTCTTTTATGATCAAAAAGGAGTCTTTCAAAATGATTAAGTTGATTTGTATAAAATTGATGTAGTTGTTGTTTTGTATCTACTTCTTCTTGTATAGGTTGCAAAGGTTCTAGATTAGTGATTAAAGTTTGAATATAATTGTAATGATTAGTCCAATATTGTAGCTTTATAAAATGTTGATGTTCCATATATTCTAAATCTTCTATATGCTTTTCTAATTGTTGGCAAATACAAAAATTAGATTGTTGACAGATAGAACAATTTAAATAATGATAATAATGTGAAGACATCTAAAATTTTCTATGTTTATTTGGTCTATCTAAACCATATTTATCTAAAATCCATTGTTCAGTTTGTTCTATTAGTTCTTGCATAAGGAAAGGTCTGATATTAAAATAATCTTGAAATAATTGATAATATAGTCTAGCAGTTAATCCATGTCTAATAATTGATCTAAAGAAAAATATATATCGATTAGGATAATAAGTAAAAATGGCAATTAAAATTAAACACATAACAGGTATAGCATAAATAATAGTGAGGACAATAATTAAAAGCATAATAGGTAATTGATAAACAATAAACAATTCAAGTAATAAATCATTATGTAAAGGAAAATGATGCATGGTTAACAAATTAATTTTGAAATATCTTTTAGATCTCCTTTTAGATTTTGTAGATTATTATATTGAACATGTTTCACAATATATAAATTCTGAGCAATTTGAAATATTCGTGTTTGATCATTATTTCATATAGCTTTTTCTAATTTAAGTTGAAGTTTATTAATCCAATATTTATGATTTTCAGCTGCTTCTCTATTATTTTTAATCTGTGCTTTAAGAGTATCTTTAAGATCAAAATAATGCATAAGAGTGATTACAGAGATTTTATTTATAAAAAGAGTGATTACAAACTTAGTCAATAAGTTTTTTTGATACAATTTTGATAAAACCTTCTAGTTTCATAAAGTGATTGCTTCAGATTATTTGCCATACGGATCAACCGAGCAGTTTCATACATTTTTTGATATTTTTGCATTGCACGGCTATTGTGAGCATGTTTGTTAAGTGCATGACATCGTTCAAGAATT
Source organism: Erythroxylum shatona (assembly GCA_027568895.1). Lineage (NCBI taxonomy): Eukaryota > Viridiplantae > Streptophyta > Magnoliopsida > Malpighiales > Erythroxylaceae > Erythroxylum > Erythroxylum shatona. The sequence continues at coordinate 4,112 of JAOSBK010035140.1, read as the reverse complement.
GCGTCCAATCTTTCTTCTCTTTTATATGTATCTTTGATAACTTGCTTTAAATATCTTTTGCGTTCAAAATACGAAGCATCCATTGTCTATAAAAAAGCAATAAGATTAGTCAATGAGTTCAGACATAGCTTGAATATATTCTTTATGTTATTGATTATTTAAAAATTTTAAATCTCAAAAATAACAAATAATACTAAATCTATGAGCTATATCATCTAGATTTGCAATAGTAACTGGTGTTTGTTCTATATAAAGTTGATTTTGTTCAATAACATGATTATAATGAAGATTGTAATTATCACACATCTGAATTAAGTGTCTTAAAGTGCGTCTAGTGTCAAAATAAGGAGTAAAAGTATTTTCCATTGAAGGAATGATTATATAATGATTATACTATATAAGAAGTTGAATACTGAATGCATGAAATAAATATTACATAACACTAAAATCATACCTTTTTCTTCTCCTGATATGCTTAAATGCCAAACTCCAGGCTAAGTCGCAAGTTAGAAAGGGAGAGGGAGTGATTTTTAGTGATTGTTATTCTATATCCTGAGCCGATGCTCTAATGTACATTATATAGTGAAAGGAAAGAGGAAGCATCCAAAAACTAGTGGATGACAAAGCAAAAGCTAAAGCTAAAAGAAACCAATAAGATACAAAAGTAAAATGCTAAAGCATAATGTACAGGAAAAGTAGCTTATAATTTACAGAAAAGCAGAAAATTCTTTGCTTTAGTCCATGTCTTTGGTCCTACATGATGTCTACATGTTGTCTTGATGCATCAATGCTCTTTTATTCTTCAATAATTGCTTCAAGGGACTCTGTTTCGTCATATGGCTTTTCTTGTGCTGTTGATGGACAATACTTGCATTGATGTTCTAGATGTATTTGCATGTGATGACAAATTGCATACTTCCAGGTGGCTATCAATTCTTCAAATATTCCTTCCATTTTGATAAAAGGGATAAGAAATTGCTGAATAATTTGAAGTTGTTTTGGAGGAATTGGTTGTTTATATGTTGAAATCATGAGTAAATGGAATCCTTTGTAGTTGATCTTGATTGTAGATTCTACATTGATTCTTGCCGCTTGGATAAAAATGCCGCCTTCCAGACAGTTTAGATTAAACTGATTAATAGTTTCCCAATCAAACGAATGATTAGGTGGTGTGTCTATAGCTGGCTAAATTCCATTGCTGATGCCAATGGTGATGAATGCAATTCGAGGTAGTAAAATGTCTGCATCTTTGACTGAAGCATTTTTCGCAAAAATGGGATAACTGTTCCATATCTTTAGAAACATTTCTCTATTATTGGCAAACCATTCTTTATAATTCCGGACTGCTTGAGTAAATCCAATGGGAAATTCAGAGAGGATATTAAGGTTGGTTAGGTAAAAAGTGTCTATAAGTCCACTTTGGAAAAGTAAATAGGTGGTTAATGGGTCTGCTTCTGGGAGGACAATGGCTTTGGGTCCATATTTGCCTTTATTCAATGGGTAGTATTGTTGGATTTTGAGTGCATCGGTCCAAGTGTTTATATTTTGAAAACAGTCATAGAACATCTCTGAGGTTAATTTTCTGGCTTCAATTTGGACTGCCTTTGTAGGTATAGCATTGACTCTATCCATGTTGACGATTTTTCCTAAAACTGTCTTGGTAGAAGTAGGTGCAGGAGATTCTAACACTTGTTTATATTGAGGTCATAGTTCAGGATGCTGCTGTTTATAAGTGGTTAGAGATTTTTCTGAATCAATACGAGATTTAAAGCTTTTATGTAGAATACTTGGTCTGTCAGTAATATGACCGGCTGCCTTGTGCCATGCGTCATAAATGCCTGCCATAGGTCCATTGTATATAACATAAGTTTTTTCTTTCAGTTCTCCTTCATCTCGCTATTTTTGAGAGATAGGTGTTGACTGTTGAGTAATTTGGGTTGGAGTAATAGGTGTAGGAGTTATAACTAAAGAGGTTGATATAGAGATAGCTTCATTCTGGGTTATTTGGTGTTCTTTGGTATTTTGTTTGAGAACTTGTATTGTGGTTTTCAATTGGTTTATATCTCGTGTAATGGCTCCAATGATTTGTTGTTGGTTAGTTAAATCTATCTCTTTTTGTGCAAGTGCGTCTTCCAAATTTTGTATTACTGCTTCCATTCTCTGGTTAATATATCTGCAAGAAAATTGTCGTTCATGCAGCACAAGTTTTTGAAGCATCAAGAAACATTCATGCATGAGGATAATGAAGCCAAGGATAGAACAAGCTCCAAATTAAGAATTCACAATGGTATAGTGATTTAAAAGGCTCCCCCAAATTATCTAATAGGTTTAAGCAACGACTGATTATAATTCTTTAACCCTATGATTCAACTTCATCTATTTTATCTATACTTTAGAAAATCATGTACTGCATACAACAAGACTTTAATCCAAAACAAGAACACAAATAAAATTGACAATCATCAACATGCTATTCCACAACTTCATGCCGACCCTTGATTCAAAGGGGCAAGAAATGTCGTGCAACTTCAAAGAAGCGAGCCCATTTGGTGTTCATTATAGAGCCAACTTTCTACCGTAAAGGTAATAGAAAGTAAAAGCTCAGAATAATCATCACCGGCAAGGAAGTACATTACAAAGCATGAAACAAGAATGGTCAAAGACCATACATACCATACTTAAGTCGTCGTAAGCAATATTGAGCAAGCAGAAACTCTGCTTCAGTGAATCTCAAAACCTACAATAACATAGAACAAAGAATTAGAATAGGCCTCCACACATAAAGAAAATGGAGATATATGAAATGACAAACTTATAACATTAAAAGCAAAATCTACACAAGGAGATTTTTAGGGTTTTTTCTTTTTTTTGTTGTGCAAGAGAAACTAAAAGATTAATTAGGGTTTTTACCGTGCTACGCAAATTACTAACCGAGAATTAACTTTGAATTCAGCAAACAACGCAAATGAAACCTATAAGGTCCATAGAATGAAATATCACTTGTACAAATAGCTAAAATATAAAAGATTATGAAAATTAGTGCAGAAATACCCTTTAATTATGGAGTGAGGGACGACGGTCGGAGAAGTAACTCCGATCAGTTATAGCTCCAAGACGCGGTAGAGATGGAAAGTAACTTCGATCAGTTATAGCTCTAAGAAGTGGTAGAGATGGAAAAACACAATCGAGACAAACAGATGTGTGAGGGTGAGACAGTGAGAGAAAATGAGAACAAGGAAAGAAGATTGGAGAAAGAGGAATGAGGCAGTAAGCGTGAGAGACTAAAATTAACGAGGGCAAAATCAACATTTAAAAAAATATATCAGCTTATCCACGCAAAACGCTCCTCTCGAGCAGCTTGTTTAAAAATAGCTGGTTGGGTTGACTCAACCAACTCAATCATCTTTAAAAATAGCTGGTTGGGTTGACTCAACCAACTCAATCATCTAATAACCAAACAACTTCCTTAGTTTTTTTATTTGGTCAACCAGCTGATTTGATTCAATCAACTGATTTTTGGCTGATCAGCCAACAATCAAATAAGGCCTTAATGTTGGGACCCAATCTGAAAACCGGATCCCAACTGAAGAAACAAAAGACGGATGACGGAAACGAAAACGAATTCAAAACGAAGCGAAGGCAAAAATAACGAAAGAACGGACGAAACAACTGCGAATGAAACTAAAAGGGCCGAAACCGAAAGCAAATCGGATAACGAAGCGAAACACAAAGCGAATGCAAATCGGAATCGAATACGAAATCGAAACGAAAGTAATCACGAATTGAATCGAATCATAAAGCGGAAACGAATGGCAAAGCATACAAACGAAGTCAAGTCGAATTGGGCCTGAAATAAACCAAACAAACGATGCAATCGATCTGAAATACACAATCCGACATCCACATAAATATCTTAGAAAAACGTCGAAATGGTCGCGTTGAATACCTTAGACTCAAACTATCCGAAAATCGGTATAAATTTTTTTCTTTCTTTTCTTTCTTTTTCATATGGTCATCTTTATTCAAACTTATGCGAATCCATACAATTTCCCTTTTCTTGGAAATTATCCTCAATCAATTTCTCAATTCATAAACATTTTCTTATACACTCA
>JAOSBK010035136.1:0-24039 GCA_027568895.1 Erythroxylum shatona | reverse complement strand
GGTATCTTTCCTTTAATTTCATTACAAAATCATTCCCATATCAAAACTCATCTAAGTATAATTTATACTTAGGTTTAAGCCTTACTAAAACCATTAAATTCACAATTCATTTCTCATTAGATCACTTCAGATTTTTCAAAGATACACATTCAGGTCTACAGTTCATGTTCAATCAGAAGGTGAAAATGATGTAATTTGGTCAAACTATCTTCTAGAAAAGTGTTCCTCTATTTCTTATGTTTTTATTGACATCAAAATCACTCGATTAGGTTCAGTAATTTGGAAGATATGCCTCAAACATTTTTGGACTGCTGTTATCCAAAACACTATACTATACACAACTTCATTCTAGAAATTAAACATCTTAGAGACTGAATCACAATTTGGCTTCTCCAGTTAATTTGTAAACCTATATCTCTAGGTCACTCCAATTCAAAAATCATCTCATTTAGAATCTTATAGATGTAATTATAACAAAAATAGCCAAACATGTTCAGTGAAATCACACCAATTCATAATATTCCAACAGATTCCCTCACTTTCTTTCAACCAACCTTTTCCAAATAAATTCATAATGCTACCAATTTTAATGGAAAGATAGAAATATGTGTTAGGAATCTATTGGTCTAAGAATCACTACATTTGGAGGTCAGATGACAAAGTTATGGCTGAAAGAATCAAGCAAGGTTCTGTCCTCAATCATATTGAACCTATTTCGGGCCAACTAGCATAACTTTCTCTATAGGTATCGGATCAAGGTCATTATTAGATGGTTTGGAAGAGAAATTCAAGATCTAAAACTTTTATGAGACCTTAAATATAAATTCTATCATATAAGGAGTCAAAATTGGACCAGACAATACAAAATGGACAGTGAAGAAGAAGCAGATGATCAACTTAAGATGAAGCAAAAAGTCAACCTAAGATGAAGCAGATGGTCAACTTAAGATGAAGTAGAAAGGGTAACCTAAGACGAAGCAGATGGTCAACTTAAGATGAAGCAAAAATTCAAAATAAGATGAAGCAGATGGTCAACTTAAGACAGAACAAATGGTTAACTTATGACGAAGCAGATTACACCCTTGAGCATCTCCACTCATAAAGGTCATAACTTTTGACTTCGATGTCCAAAAATTTTATACTATATATCGTTGGAAAGCTAGTAAGAAAAGCTAAAACTTTGTCTAATTTAGCCTAGATTACAATATTTTTCCTTGAAGTCATGATATGAAATTTATCCCTAAGGAAGACTCGAAATTTTACACTGTGCAAACTTGAAAAGTCCTGAGTATAACCATTCAGCTACCAATTTGACTTCATTAAACTCTCAAATCTCATCTCAATAGGGTTTTCAAATTGAAAAATCCTACAATGCAAAATCACTAAAATTGGTTCTAAAATAGTTAACCCCATGTAGTTTCTAACTCTATGGCCTAAAACTCTTCCCAAAAAAATCTAAAAGATTCCAATGATCTAACCTTGATTCTTCACCGAATGAAGAGATATTTGGCTCAATTTGAAGCTCTTCTCTCCATCTTCCTTTTTCTCTTCTTGACCCCACTTCAAAATCTCTCTCAAGACTAAGAAGTGCTGAAACCCTAGCTCAACTCTTTTCTTTTCTCTCGACCATCGAAATTCTCTTCTTTTTCTTTCTTAATTTCTCTTTCTCTCTCTCAATTCATGTTTTCCCCCTCCTTAAAAAGCAAGACTACATTTCTTTTTTTAACTCTTCGATATCTATAACTTACTTCTAGAAGGTTATAAAAGCAACTTAACTAAGTGACTCTTGTCACTTTCTTAATGCCTAAGCCTAAACTAAGTTTCTTTCTTGACTAATTCCTTTAGTCCCATCTTTACAATATAACTATCTCCAATCTTCTTTTGATTCCTTTTTCCTATTTTCCATTTTACTCCATAAATTTCAAAAATTAACACCAAAATTCAAAAATATTACAACTCCACTGATCAATAAAATTTTCAATATAAATAAATTCCAAATTCACAAAATTTTCAAAATCACAACTCAATCTAAATATGCCCGGAATTATTCATGAATGCATGTACAGCTAGTTTCATGTGCAAAAATTTTCACTATTCATGTTTATATGTATGACATATTATGCATGAGCATGAAAATACATTTCTAATCTCTCATTAATCTTTCATGTACTATATTTTAGGGTTCTAACCCTCAATTTGGGAATGGGGTGTTACATTTTCTCCCCTCCATAATAAATTTCGTCCTCGAAATTCTTATCTAAATGATCAAGAAGGCAGGGGTATTATTTCCTTATATGTTCCTCCGTTTCCCATTTAACTATCATCACTCGAATATTTACTTCCACTTGACTGTAGTGAATGAAATCACTAGGTAAGTCAATCACTTATTTAATCATTTTCTTTCTTAACTAGTTCCTCAATATATATATCTCAAATTACTCACCAATTTCACTTCATGTGCTTACAATACATCTTTGTCAGATCATATTAATATTTCTTAGCATACTCACATATCACATATTATGGATCTGAAAAATCCTTTTATTAGTAACACTAACTCATAATAATTTCGTACAGACCAATTCATATCGGGCTTAGTCCATTCTTTTTCCTAATCTGAGCACATCTTGTACTCAATGTGAGCACGCCTTGACAAGGTGATACTCTCTGAGACAATTCATGTTTTTCACTTCTCATCAGTGTTAATACACTTAACTCTTAAGTTTATCTCACTACATTTCATAACTTCAATGTTGTCCTACCAGGTTCATTCGCCTTCTATGAGCCACTTAGTTTCTATTATAAATTCATTTCACCCTTTTCAATATCTCGAATCAATTCTAGTCTTCAATCATTTTTTTGGCCCACTTTATTTCAATGTAAGGGTGAATGACTCCTTTGTCGTATAACGCTTCATACAATATTCTAATAATATCACTGTGATAATGATTGTTATACTTAAAGTCACTTTGAACTATACATTGATCTCATGTTCCTATGAACTCCAAAAATATAAGCTTTAAGCATATCTCCAATAGTTAAGCTGGTTACCAACTTATACATGTAATCACTTGGTTCTCCATAAAAATTGGTAGCATTATGAATTTATTTGGAAAAGTTTGGTTGAAAGAAAGTGAGGGAATTTGTTGGAATATTATGAACTAATGTGATTTCACTAAACATGTTTGGCTATTTTGGTTATACCTGGATCTATATGATTCTAAATGAGATGATTTTTAATTTAGAGTGAACTAGAGATATAGGTTTACAAATTAGCTGAAGAAGTCGAATTGTGATTCAGTCTCTAAGATGTTTAATTTCTGGAAGGAAGTGGTGTATAGTATACTATTTTGGATAAGAGCAGTCCGAAAATGTTTGAGGCATATCTTCCAAATTACTAAACCTAATTGAGTGATTTTGGTGTCAATGAAAACATAAGACATAGAGGAACACTTTTTTATAAGATAGTTTGACCAAATTACATTATTTTCACCTTCTGATTAAACGTGATCAGTAGACCCGAATGTGTATCTTGGAAAAATCTGAAGTGATCCAGTGAGAAATGAATTGTGAATTTAATGGTTTTAGTGAGGAATAAACCTAAGTATAAATTAGACTTAGATGAGTTTTGATATGGGAATGATTTTGTAATGAAATTAAAGGAAAGATACCCGGGATTGTCATGAACATGCATTGTACATAATTCATTTCATCCATTTGCATTATTGAACAATTATAATTATGCATATTGTGATATATATGTTTGTTGTTTGATATAGAGGAGCAACTGGAACGTCAACCTCCAGACGTTGCCGAAACTTTCAGGCATTAGCTTCGGGAGCAACTTATGAGTAACCTAGATAGTTTCTCTCAATTATTGTTTGCTTAAATGTTGTTATGAATGATAAATGAATGTGATTAATTGTGTTAGTTTTCGGACCAGAGGTCTGATGAATGTAATGTATAAATGAAATATTGAAGTGCTCATTGAATGTGAATTGGATGGAATAAGTGTTTTCTTGACTTATGTGTTGAATGCCGGACTAAGGTTCGATGATAATGTGAATGAGATGTGGTAATAAATATGATTATGTGACATTGAGCATTTTTAATTGATTGAATAAATGTGATGCATTTCATTACATGAATGTATGATCAGATAATGGGAGTTATGACCAGAGTAGCCACCGATCAGAGCTTAAAGCTCAAAGTGTGAAAAGAGGCTCGAGCTCAGAAAGTGATTCAGAGGCTCAGGCTCAACGTTTAATGAGCCCTATATGGAACAGTTATCAATGAGCCCTATATGGAACAGTTATCAATAAACCCTATATGGGACAGTTATCAATGAGCCCGGTATCTAATGGATACAGGATAGTTAGGCACTCGGTCACAATAATGTAATAATCAGAAAAGTGTCTCATGAGCATTTCATATGTAGTTTGTTAAGTATGTTTGTTGGATTGAAATGCTAGATTTGCCTATGCTTAAGTGAAAATGTGATACTGATGTAAAGTGCAATTTTTGTGAAATAATTGTTATGTGAAATGATGTGTTGCATGAATTGAGTAAATCATCAATGATGGTTACCTCACTGAGTTCGCAAAACTCACCCAAAATTTGCAAATATTTTTCAAGATAAGAAGAATACCTCGTTAGGCAACAGGAGTATACCTACTGCATGTAAGTGAGAGATAGAGGTCAGATGACAAAGTTATGGCTGAAAGAATCAAGCAAGGTTCTGTCCTCAATCATATTAAACCTATTTCTAGCCAACTAGCATAACTTTCACTATAGGTATCAAATCAAGGTCATTATTTGATGGTTTAGAAGAGGACTTCAAGATCTACAACTTTTATGAAGACCTTGAAGACAAATTCTATCATATAATGGGTCAAAATTAGACCAGACGATACAAAATGAATAGTAAAGAAGAAGGAGATGGTCAACTTAAGATGAAGCAAAAAGTTAACCTAAGACGAAGCAGATGGTCAACTTAAGACGAAGCAGAAAGTCAACCTAAGATGAAGCAGATGGTCAACTTAAGACAAAGCAAAGAGTCAACCTAAGACGAAGCAAATGGTTAACTTAAAATGAAGCAGATTACACCCCTAAGCATCTCCACTCATAAAGGTCGTAACTTTCGACTCCGATGTCCAAAAATTTCATACTATATACCGTTAAAAAGTTAGTAAGATAAGCTACAACTTTCTAGAAGACAATTTTGTCTAATTTAGCTTAGATTACTAGATTTTTCCCTGAAGTCAAAACACGAAATTTACCCCTAAGGAAGACTCGAAATTTTACACTGTGCAAACTTGGAAAGTCCTGAGTATAACCATTCAGCTACCAATTTGACTTCATTGAGCCCTTAAATCTCAACTCAATAGGGTTTTCAAATTGAAAAATCCCACAATGCACAATCACTAAAATTGGTTCTAAAATACTTAACCCTATGTAGTTTATAACTTTAGGGCCTAAAACTCTTCTTAAAAAAATCCAAAAGATTCTATATTACCTTGATTCTTCACCAAATGAAGAGATCTTTGACTCAATTTGAAGCTCTTCTCTCCATCTACCTTTTTCTCTTCTTGACCCACTTCAAAATCTCTCTCAAGACTAAGAAGTGTTGAAACCCTAGCTCAACTCTTTTATTTTCTCTCAACCACCGAAATTCTCTTTTTTTCTTTCTTAATTTCTCTTTCTCTCTCTCAATTCATGTTTTCCCCCTTCTAAAAAGCAAGACTACATTTCTTTCTTCCATTTCTACCCTTAATGAGCCCAAAAGCCCATTTTTAACTCTCAGATATCTATAACTTACTTCTACAAGGTTATAGAAGCAACTTAACTAAGTGACACTTGTCACTTTCTTAACACCTAAACCTAAACTAAGTTTCTTTCTTTACTAATTCCTTTAGTCCTATCTTTACAATATAACTATCTCCAATCTTCTTCTGATTCCTTTTTCCTATTTTCCATTTTTCTCCATAAATTTTAAAAATTAACACCAAAATTCAAAAATGTTACAACTCCACTAATCAATAAAATTTCCAATATAAATAAATTCCAAATTCACAAAATTTCCAAAATCACAACTCGGTCCAAATATGCTCAGAATTATTCATAAATGCATGTACAATTATTTCCATGTGCAACAATTTCACTATTCATGTGTATGTGTATGCCATTTTATGCATAAGCATGAAAATACAAATTCTAGGCTCTCATTGAACACTCTTATTTACTATTCTAGCCTCCTTGCAGGTAATGAGATGTTACATCAACTGTCTCGACGCATATGCATCACTCGGCCATGCTACATTAAAACCATCCTAGCCCCTAGTATGAAGCATCACTATATACTATATATCGTCCAGATCCAGATGGAATAGCTATCATCGGTGTTGTAGTCAACCAATATTTTAACTCCTCAAAACTCCTTTGGCATTCATCAGTCCATCTGAAAGGTACATACTTCCTCAGAAGATTGGTCAAAAGGGATGAGATTAGTGAAAACCCCTCGATAAACCTCTTGTAATATCCTGCTAACCCATGAAAACTCTAAATCTCAGATACATTCCTCAAGGCTTCCCACTCAATCATTGCCTCAACTTTCTTTGGGTCCACCTATATGCCTTTTTTGGTCACTATATAACCCAAGAACACTACTTGATCCAGCTAGAATTCATACTTACTAAACTTGGCATACAATTGCTTCTTCCTCATTATAAGTAACACTAGCCTTAAATGCTCATAATGTTCCTCACTATTCTTATAGTACAAAAAAATATCATCAATGAATACAATTAAAAAATGATCTAAATAAGATTGAAATACCTTGTTCATTAATGCAATAAAAGCAGTCGAAGCATTTATTAACCCAAAAGGCATCACTAAAACTTAAATTATCCATATCTAGTCTTAAATGCACTCTTTGATACATCAGTTTCTACTATCTTCAATTGATAATACCTTGATCTCAAGTCTACTATAGTAAACATCTAAGCTTCTTGTAACTGATCAAATAAATTATCTTTCCTCGACAAAGGATACTTATTCTTCATTGTCACCCGATTCAGTTGCCTATAATCAATACATAGCCTCAATGTCCCATCCTTTTTCTTCACAAACAACACTGGAGCTCCCCAAGTGACACACTAGGTTTGATGAAACCCTTATCCAACAACTCTTGCAACTAGGCCTTGAGCTCCTTTAGTTTGACAGGTGCCATCCTATACAGAGGAATTGATATAGGAGCGATACCTAGAACAAGGTCAATCGTGAACTCCGTCTCTCTTTTGAGGTAACCCTAATAACTCACTGGGAAACACGTCTTGAAAATCCTTAACAACAGGAATATCCTAAACTATCTGCCCAATATGGGTGTTATTCAAGTAGGCTAAATTGGATCAACTTCAAGGCATTCATCGAAGAAATTAACCTAACTGACACTGCTTGACTAATACCTTGAAACACTGCTCTCGGCTGATTAGGGGATTCAATGATCACCTCCTTAGTATAACATTCATCATGGCCCTATAAGCAGTGAGCCATTTTGTACCTAGAATAATATCTACCTCCTTCAACTGTAGTACTATTAGTTCAGCCTCTAACTCCACCTGATCGATTTGTATAATACATTCCTTACATATCTCCCTAATCATTGTAGTACTACCTATTGGAATACTCACTAGTAAACAACATTTCAGTATCTCTCTCTTATAATACAGTCAAGATGCCAGATGTGGTGTGATAAATGAATGTGTAGACTCAGGGTCTAACAATGTAAATATCTCAAATTGAAAGACATGTAACACACCTGCAATGACATATGGGGAGTCATGAGCCTCCTGTCTAGTGATAGCAAAAATTTTAGGCTGGGACTGTGACTAATTACTCCACACTTTAGTCCTTTTAGATATCTTCTAGCCAAAATGTATCACAGAAGAATTAATAAGACATCAATAATCATTTATCATGTTTTATAATTGGACTAATTTGAGCTCTAAAGTCCTCAAAAATTTAGAAATAATATAAAGTTCTTGCACAAGGGTCTGTCACAGGCAGTATTAGGGAAACAAGCATAACTCAAGTTGTAGTCACTATGTTATCAAGACACTTTCACAAGGGTCAAGCTAAGACCTATATCTACAACTTTTATTCTTTAAGTTTCTTCAAATTCATGCTCTAAATATATGTAAAATAGATCAAAATAGGAAGATGAAATTGAAACCAGAATTTTGACCTATAGCTCTAATTTTCCAAATTCAAGAACACTTAAATAACACCCATCTTTACCATGAATTCTTCATCCATTTTACCTCAAATCCCAACTTAAATCATCTATATAGCAATCCTTAAATTAATGTTTTCTTACATGTAAAAACAGAACAAAAAAGTATTTAAGTTTATGCAGAAATTTCCATCATAATCAATCAATAAAATCATATGTAATTAATCCTAATTTATCATCATCAATTCTCTATCAAACATGCTATAAACACTAAACATTTACTTACATGTTTAACTCCAATTCTAGCTCAAAAAATCAAGTCGATCCAGTACTCCAAGTAAGCAGAAACATCAAACATGCAAGGTAAAACTTAGATAGATTTCGGCTAGGTTAGTAAGGTAACTTCAAGCTAATCTTTTACTTAACTTTGTGAGGCTAAAACATAGATTATTTGTGCAATAATTAGGCATAACCATAAGCAAGTTTAGGTGTTGGACCCCGAAACTTTTTGTTTCTAACTTATTGATTATTTGTTTAATTATTTATTTATGTTATTTTTAGTTTTATTTTTATTTTCTTAGAATTGAGTTATAAATTTAGTGGGCATGAGTAGAAATTAGAATTTTGGATAGAAAGATTAAAATTAAATTAGAGTTTAGTATGGTGATTAATGGATTAAAGGAGTTAGTCGATCAAATGAAAGAAGGGTAAAAATTGGAAGGACAACTAAAGAAGAGGGGTATTTATGGAAGAAAAGGATCAAATGTGTCTTGAATAAGAAAGAAGAGAAGAAGAAATCGTGAGAACAAAAGAAGAAAGGAGAAAAACGTAGAGAAGAAAGAAAGAAGAGAAGAGAGTCATGAGAGAAGTTAGGGAAGGAGAAAGAAAACGTGGAAGGAGAAAGAATCAAGCTTTTCTAAGGTAAGTTCATCTTTCTTTCTTGTTTAGGTAGAGAAAGAAGCAAAGAATGGGTTATGTTGAAAGAAGATGAGACCCATTTTGATTTTAGTGAGTTTTGGAATTAGGGTTTGGTTTTACTAGCTTAGATGAACTATGAGTAGGTTAGGTTTAAGTTTAATTTGTATTTATTGCATTTTTGTGATTATTAAAGTTTATGAATTTTATTATAATATTGTTTTGAATGGAACCTTAGTTGTTTTAGGAAACCAAGAGAATCTTACCCAAGAGCAAGAGGGAAGACAACCTTAAGTTGGATTTTTGCAAGCAAATTAAGTGGGTAATTTATTTATAGCTATTATGTGATCAGGAAAATTCTTGCCTATGTGTGTGTATGTTGATTGCTTGAAATTGAATTGTTGTGATTTGATGGGAAATGCATGATGCATTATTATTATGTTATACCTTGAAAGAGATTATAACATTTTAAATTAAATGAAAAGAAGGAAAAAAAAAAGCATGAAAGTATGAGCATATGATTAAATGAATATGTGCTTTTGTTTAGGTGAAAAAGGAATCATTTCATTCATCACATACATGTAGACAAGACTCGGCTGTCCATTTGTGGCATATGAGCTCCAAAAATGGACTTATTTTGCTCATGGTGTAGACTTTGGTTTCTCCATTTCGTACCCATGGGACCCCTCGAGCCATTTGTTTTGCATTGCATCTTTGAATTGTCAAGTATGATGCATTTGAATGATTTGCTTAATGGCTAAAATCTATGTTATGTGATATTTATTAACTGCTTAATTATGAGTTTTTGAGCTAAATTGGTGAATGATTGAATTGCTAGATATATATATATACACATATGCTTGAATTTGTTGTAAATTGTCGATGGCTATAAATATATTAGCCATTGAGTGTTGTAGTTCAACCCAATATTTTTCCATTCCTCAGGTGTAGAACGAGAAGGTTAGCAATCCTTGCAAGGCATCAGAAACTCCAAGATAGTTAGAGACTTTTGTAACTAAGTTAGTTCGATCATTTTTGGTTAGCTTTATAAGCATATCAAACATTGAGCATGAATCTGTATTTGTATTAAGCTATTGATGTGTATGTTGATATGTAATTAAAGCTAGGCTCAAATTGTGTTTGGATTTGTTAATGAAGTATGATTTTTTTTTGCGTATGACTTTCTAAGTCTTTACACTACATTTTTTCAATCTTCTCATAGGTGCAGAAATTGTGTTTTGACTTCCAAGGAAAATCTGGAATAATCTAGGTTGAATTAGACAATGTTATCTTCTAAAAAGTTGTAGTTTATCGTTTTAGCTTCCTAACAGTATAAAGTATTTGATTTTTGGATATTGGAGCGGAGAGGTATGACCATTACAAGTTAGGATGTCACAGAGGATGTATATATGGAACAACTATAGTAAATGAAGTGATTTAGAACTTTTGACGATGTGAGGAAGACCCTGTAGAAGTCCCTTCATCTAATTCAGTCTTAAACTGAGTTCTTTCATCTAATTTAGTCTTAGACTGACTCCCTTCGTCTGATTCAGTCTCAGATCGAATCCCTTCGTCTGATTTAGTCTCAGGCTGACTCCCTTCATCTGATTCAGTCTTAGACTAAGTCATTCGTCTAATTTAGTCTCAGACTAACTCCTTTCATCTGATTCAGTCTCATACTCAATCCCTTCGTCTGATTCAGTCTTAGATTGAGTCCCTTTGTCTGATTCAATCTCAGACTAACTCCCTTCGTCTGATTCAGACTCAATCACTTCGTCTAATTCAATCTTAGATGACTCCCTTCATCTGATTTAGTCTTAGACTGAATCCCTTTCTCTGATTCAGTCTTAGACTGATTCCCTTTGTTTGATTCAGTCTTAGACTAAATCCCTTCGTCTATTTAGTCTGAGACTCAATCACTTCGTCTGATCTGTCTACACTTTTGGAAATTCGAGATTTTGAACCTCTAAATGGAAAAATCTCTCTTTAAGGTCTTCATAAAAGTTGTAGATCTCAAAGTCTTCTTCGAAACCATCTAAAGATGACCTTAATCCGACATCTCTAGTGGAATTGATGCCAATTTTCCCAAAACAGTTACAATGTGATTGAGGGCAAAATCATGTTTGATTCTTTTGGCCATAACTTCTCCATCTGACCTCTAAATGACTTGATTTTTGAAGCCATAGTTTCCTAACACATTCCTATATCTCTCCATAAGAATTTATAGCTTTTAGTATTAATTTAAAAAATTTTGAATGAATCAAATTAAGTGTATGAGTTGAAGAATTGAGTTTGTTCATGTCTTATAACTCCAAATGTTGGGCTTCAAAAGTAGGGTCCAACATTAGGGTAGTAAAAGAAAAGAGTTTCGGTAGTGTGAGTGAGAGAAGAAAGAACAAGAAATAAGATGAACCAAGTTTTCTCCTACTGAATGTTACACCTAAGGTGTTAGGTGTCATCTAATATGTCTAAAGGCATGTTGGACATGTATCAAGTATATATGCTGCCATATGTCACCATTAAAGCTAGGTCACATGTCATGTATTACAGCTGTCACTTGTCCATTAATCAACTATACCAATTGTCATTAACTTACTAACCCATTTGTCACACAATGATCAGTGCCAAACGTCACTCAATTATAGGCTAAATAATCTAAATTTTTCATGTATCAATTTATCTTATCACTTGACATTTTCCTAGCTCAAATATACATCTTAATCCCTCAATTTTCCAATTATACCAATTAATTCCAAATTTACTACTTGTGATCAATCAAACCAAAAATGCAAGGCATAAACATTTCACAATTCACATCATGAAAATTTTAAACTTTTCATACCCTAGAAAGAATCAATTGAGTGCATATGCTATCTTTGTAATGCGTACAAAATCATAATTTATGTGTATATATGTAATGATATGCAATTCATTAATTCTAATAACAAGCTAAAGTTCTAATACTCAATATGAAAATAGGTTATTACATAAATAATACCATGATTTGATACAAACAACATTAGTACTCCTTATAAATAATATTATACCTCTATACAAAAAAGACTACTATAGTAAACAAATAACTATCGTCTTTACTTTAATATGTAAATACCACATTTGACTAAAAATGATATCTTGATTCTATAAAAACAATACCATCACTCCTTAAAAATAATACCATGCCTCTAAAAAAATATTATCACAAAAACTGAATAAGTATCATATTTTCTTGAATATATAAATATTACATATAAGGATAAGAAATACCATAATTCCACACAAATAATACCATACACAAAAATAGCATCATAGTAAACAAATAAGCACCCCTTTACTTTAATAAGTAAATACCACTTTTAAGTGGAAATAAGACAGTTATCCATACAAATAATCCCATCTCTCTTTATAAATAATATCATAACTCTATCAAAAAATTCCATCACAACAAATAAATATGTACCACCTTTACTTTAATATGTAAATATCATATCTTAGTACAAACAATAACAGAACTACTATTAAAGGGTAGCATATTGAGATAGATTAATAACACTTATGTATATTTGATTCTAAAAGTCTCTACCCTCTTATATTACTTGATTATATACCTATTTTTTCTAATATTTTGCATAATATCATGATTAAGATGCCTACTATTAGGCTTAAAACTCCTTTAAATTCATTACTAATTTATACCAAAAGTGTTTATAAAAGATAGAAACATTGGGGACAATATTTTCTTAATTTGACTGCTACTCAAAGATTACCATAGGAGTAAAACAATTAGAGTTGCTTGATCAAAATAGATATACACAAAACTTCTAATATTCCTTCATATTGGAGGATATAGAGGTTATAAGATTCTCAAATCAAACCACCTCCTTTAATGTATTGCTAAATGGAGAAACCACTAATATATTTAAAAAAAGAAAGGGTCAAGATAGGAGGATACTTTATTCTCCTACCTATTCTCAAATTTGTAAAAGTGATTTATAGAATGATCAATAAGAGTATAAGAATAAGAACTTTAGATTCCATCACGATTGTAAGATGAATAGAATATTTCACCTAACATTTGTAAAAGATGTCTTAATTTTATGTGTAGTTAATGTAAAATCAATTAAGTTGCTAATGGATGCAATAAATAAATTTAGTGATATCATAGATATTAAATTAAATATATAAAAGAGCTTCATTTTCATTTTAATTAATCAATGGCAAACTCAAGCTCTAGCTTCCCCTGCTACATTAAAGCTAGAGAAACACCCTTTTAAGTATCCAGGAGTGTCAATAACAACTATCAAGGTCACCATTAAAGATTTATTGCCTCTAATTAGTGTAATTCAAAAGAGATAAGGATGTTGGAATAATAATAAAAAAAATTATATGCAGGAAGACTTCAACTAGTGACATCTATTTTTAATAATACACAGATGTAATGGATTCTAACTTGTCTTTACCCTAAAGCATAACCATGAATATAGAAAAATCCATTAAGAATCTTTTATGGATTGGTTACCATAGCAATCACATACATAAATAGATGAAGTGCAAAAAGGTGTGTTATCCCAAAAATGAGGAAGATATGGGAATTCACTCCCTCAAAGCTAACAATAATATATTACTTGCAAAGAGGATATGGAAATTATTGGTGGATAAAAAATCCTTATATGTTAAATGGATTTATACCAATCACCTAATAGGAAAAAAAACATTTAAAGCTTTAAACCACTAATTAATTCATATTGGACACTCCAACAGATGATGAACCTAAAGAATTAATTGCATCATAATATAATGAAGCTCATTGGTAATAGAAATGATACGTACTTTTGGCATGATAATTAGCATAAGTTTAGACCATTGCTTAAGCTCCCACACTACTAACAGCTCAAGCATCTACTACCTCCTCAAACTAGGTGAAAGCGGTGGTAAATGGTGGAGAATGGACCTGTCAGCTTCCGAGCTTTAGTGAAATCGTAGATAATTTGCATGATTGCAATCCTAACCTTAAAAAATAGGATTCAATACAAATATACTACTATAAATGATCTTTATAATCCTCCTTCAAAAGGAATAAGTTCTTACATATAAAGCAGACTAATAGCTTTGTTATTCTTCTATCTATCAAAGAGCATATTATGTTTAAATTATGTAATGTCTTTATAATTGCCACTAGGATGATATCAAATTGAAAACATAAGAGTCTCAAATTGACCCCTTCCAAATGAATATTCTCTCATGGAATGGTATAGGCTTAATAGACCTAATAAATGACAATTTTTTCTTAACTATTTATATAGCATAAAATCTTTTCTTAATGGTCTTATAGAAGCTATGTTTAAGGTAAATAACTATAAAATCCTTAGCCTTTTAGGAAAGAACTAGATTTTTATCTCCAATCACCAATGACATTATAATGGTAGGTTGGTGATTGCTTTTGAAATTGATAAGATCATGGTGATTTATTATGCTACAAGAGAATGTCCATTTCTAAGTCACTTTTTTATTCTTTTAACCTTCCCTTTCATAGGATTCATTTATGAAGTAAGTTAAAGATAATTGGCTCAATAATTAACTCTCAAATTATTCTTAGAGATTTCAATAGTAGCATTCATTCGTCAAAAACCAAATTAAATGCTTACCTTAGTAATCACTTTGATGATTTTTGTAATTGTGCTAGTTAACTTCAGGTAATGGAAGGAAACTTCTTCACATGGAGTAATAAACAAAAGGGAAGATATCTCTTAAGAAGTAAGATAGTTATGACCTTAATTAATGCTTAAGATGGATAAGACTTTAATTAATGCACAAAATTTCACAACTTTTCCTGAGATTAAAGCCTCATTCAACAATCCCCTATTCTTTAATCACACTTTTATTGTGGTTTATAATATTTTCAACTCACAAATGAGGAAACATCCTTTCAATTTTAAAAACTTGTTAACTAAAGTGGAGGGATATGAAGAAGCTATCACCAAGAGGCTTAGCTTTGATTCGCAAGGGTATAAGTTTTATCGATGGACAAAGAGTTGCTAAGCTATTGTAACTTACTAAATGAATATGAGAGTATCACAAAAAAGTACTTATTTCATCACATTAATTAATAATTGTACTTAGTATAGTTATATTTATTTGATTTCTCACAATTTAAAACATTCTATTATTTCAAAAAGTATATGAATTTAGTTAAGAATTAATAAGAAAAATCCATTTAAGAATTTAAGAATTGATCAAGTATAAGAAGAGTTATTTAATTAATTCAAGAGTTCAAGTGATGAAAATTGAATGGATAGCTAAGGATTATTGTATGAATCAACCAATAAGATAGTGGTGTAAAGATGAGATATAGCACTCTTCTCATAGTTAGGCCTATAATGACATAAGCTAATTTTCCTATCACCTATTAGTTGATGTGGCATGATGATCAAAATGTACTTTATAGGGTAACTATGAAATTATCTCCTAAAACATTATATGAAATATAAACAAGAGATATGATTAACCATATCTAGTTTCTTGAGAATGTATTTCTTACCTATATTCACAGTCCGTCTTATAAGTATGTGAATTTTGGATCCAAAAGGAAGAAGGAGAGTATCTTTAAAAGATATTTTTAAACATTTTGAAGGGTATATATTTAAAGGTGAACAAGGTAATAAAAAGTAATTAAATTTGCATCACAAGATATCTTATTCTTAAATAATGATTTCCAAAGCAAGAAAAGATAGCTCAAAATATATCTCTATATAAGAGACTGAATTAAGATGATCTTATAAGACAAAACCAATTAAATGGTATTCATCCAAGTGGGAGCAATTTAGGAGATGTCGAATTGGTTTACGAGTAATGAAAATTACAATCCGGTAGGACCTCTTTATCACTTTCTAATTCAAGTGGGAACAATATGAATGTAGAGAGATTCGTTTCTTGAATTTTCATTATAACCATATTCTATGTGAATTATTCCTCATACAATGTTGACATTGAAAGGAATAACTTTTGTGGTAGTTCTAAAAGAACATAATAAGTGGAGGAATATAAAAAGACTCCATCTAGTCTTATTAAAGATAAATGAGTTTAACAGTAGAAGAAGAATCAACTTTAATGAGTTTAATTTGATCAATCTTTTGAAAAGACATGTAGCCACTAAGAACAAATGTGTTCTTCAAATGTTAAGTATAAGACCAATGGTAGCTTTGAAAGATACAAAAACATGTTTAATGGTAAAGGGATAAACACAATTGAAGGGATTGATTATGTAATAAATGATCTAGAGTATGATATTCTAATTTCACTTAAGGATTGATTCATTAGCTGAGAAGTCATATTGGTTAGGTCGGTTGTGCTAGGCCCAGGCCTAAGTCCACTTATCCACGGCCCATTCGCAGGTGGAAACCTCCCATGCATATGTAAAGACCTACGTAAAGACCTAAACCTAGCATCTGTTTCATATATAAGGTACTACTTTGCCATGATACAGGTACGAGATTAGAACCCTGACATTCTTTGTTTATAGCCACCAAAACCCTCACCAAAAGACTAACTTGAGCGTCGGAGGGGCCTGTCAGCTATCAACCCCTGACGTGCCTTGTGCTGTTTTGCAGGTATTCTCTTGCTAAAGACAACCAATCTCATGGATCCAAACAGTAACGTCCTGCCTCACCAGAATCAGGCAGAACCACATATATTCTTAACAAGATGTGTGACAACATGCATTTGTATTATACCGGTTGCACAGGATATTAGACAAGTATGAATAACGTAAATATATTTTCTTTTTGGTCAATTAACTTCATTATGTGTGAATAGTGGACAATGGATAAGCATACATTATAAGTTAAAAGTATGAAACGTTACAATTATTAGAAAACCATATGTAAGGTATAATTTATCTGAAAGACAAGAATTAAAAAAGAAAAGTCTCTTATAACGCAGATTAAGGTAAAAATTTATAAATAAATTTTATTCAACTAATCGAGGATACGATTATATTTCAATTGTATCTTACCCACAAATAAAATTTTCGTACGGTATGATCACAACCTCCATGTATTTGATGAAGCTAGATCCAAAGTCTGGAAAATGCTTTCGTAAAAAATATGCTGACGGAACGAAACTAAAAGATTATTGATTGCAAGGATGTCACATTTATAAAAATAAAAAGGCTAAATACGAATGGAATATGAATTTCAAAACTTCTTTGATGCAGAACCAGAGCAAGATGGAGAACGCAACAAACGCGTGATCCATCCTTCGTCGTTTTGATGGATTCTAGACCTGACATTGTGTTTAGTTTTAAAAATAAATAAAATGAGATGACGATATAACAGACCAATGAGGAAGTCAACTGAATTGACCGTGTCAATGAATTACCTACGAGAGGAAGAAGGCGACAATAAAAACTAGCAAGCAGCGCTATTTAGTCGATGACTAGCTGCACAAATCGTACTAATATAATACTCACTTAATTTACTTTTACAATTATTTATTAGAAATAAATAAATAAAATTAGTTAGTAAAAATTTGGAATAAAAAATTAAAAATTAAGGAAATGCATAGTGGTATGTATTTATTATAAATGGATAAAATATATATAATAAATTAAAAAATATTATAATATGTAACTAAAAAGTAAAAAACATATATGGTGGGTGTGACTCAAACAAAATAAGTTAAACATAAATAAATATTGCATAATTTAAAATTTTGTGATAAAATTATGAATATTTAAATTTTGAAATGAATGAAAAAATGTTTTAAAAATGTTAAAATTATGATAGAATTATTAAAAATATATAAGTTAGAATATTAAAAATAGATTAGTAAAATTAGTTATTAAAAATTTGGAATGAAAAAAAGGAAATGTAATAAGTCATGCCCGTGACTAAAAATGTAACAAAATGTAAAATATTTTGTTATGAATTAAATATTGTAGTTAATTAAAGTAAAAAATTCACATATTACAGTAGTATTGCGTAATTTAAAATGTTATGATAAAATTATAAATATTTAATGTACATAAACACAAATATTATAATATATAAGTTAAAAAAACTAATATAACTAATCACAGGTGTGATATATTACGTCTCGCCCATGATTGAAATAAAAGTTAATTTTTATTATAATTAATATTTTAGTTAAAACATATGTTAAATTTTTTGTTATCAATAAAATATTTCAGTTAATTAAGATAACGAAAAAAAAGTCCTAACATGTCGCATCAGTTAATGTATAAATGAATATTGTGTAATTTAAAAATTTGTGATCAAATTATAAATATTAAAATTTTTAAATGTATATTAAAAAAGGAACTATGATAGAATTATTAAAAATATATAAGTTAGAATATTAAAAATGAATCACTAAAATTAGTTTGTAAAATTTTTTAATGAAAAAATAAAAAAATTAGGAAATGTTTTGTTATAAATCGATAAAATATAGAAAATAAATACAAAATTATAAAATTTATTTTAAAAGTAAAAAATTATATCATCATTCAATTAAATTTATATAGTAATCTCAAAAGTTATGTCAAATGGTGACTAGTAAGATACATAGTATTTCTTTGGAAATATCCTAGCCATAAATTATAATTTATAGATAATTAGAAATTGTATACAGATTTCAATAACTATGAAATTTTAATATGTATTAGAGGTCAGTTTCATAATAATTTTAAAGATAATAATGTTTTTATGGCGAGACTTCTAAAATGTTAATTTGTCTAATTTAAGTATTTATTTTGTAATAAAACTTATAATAAATCATAAATTATATGTATTAAAAATTCATAACTAGATATTAATATTGGAAAATGTGAATTTTAATATAAAATAAGTTATATTAATTTTTTGGAGCAAAAAAAAATTTCTTCTAAATAAGCTAAGCATCAAATGCTAGTGGTCTTCTTTATATCTTCAAAATATATATTAAATTTTTTAAATTACATATTATTTTCATTATGCGGAACTTAAAAATTATTGTTTTGTTAATATAAAAACAGGCAAATGATATAGTGGGTGCGACTAAAACAAAATAAGTTAAAAATAAATAAATATTGTAATTTTTTTGATAAAATTATAAATATTTAAATTTTGAAATGTATAATAAGAAAAGAGTTATGATAGAATTATTTAAAATATATAAATTAGAATATTAAAAATGGATTAGTAAAATGGGTTATTAAAATTTGTAATGGAAAAAAAGGAAACGTAAATTATCAGTCACGGGCGTAACTTATTAAGTCACGCCCGTGATTGAAAAGATGTCAAAAAAATAAAAGGTTTTGTCATCAATTAAATATTGTAGTTAGTTAAGGTAAAAAAAAAGTGACATGTTACATTAATATTGTATAATTTAAAATGTTGTCATAAAATTATAAATATTTAATGTACGTAAATACAAATATTATTTGTGACTGAAAGAAAAGTTAAATTTTGTATCATAAATTAAATATTTTAGTTAAAATAAAAGTTAAATTTTGTTGTTATGAATTAAATATTTTAGTTAATTGAGGTCATGAAAAAAAAAGCTCGTAACATGTCATATTATTTAATGCGTACATAAATATTGCATAATTTAAAATTTTGTAATTGAATTATAAATATTAATTTTTCGAATTGTATATTAAGAAAGGAATTGTGATAGAATTATTAAAAATATATAAGTTAGAATATAAAAATAAATTATTAAAATTAGTTTGTAAAATTTTGGAATGAAAGAATTAAATAATTTAGGAAATTTATATTGTGATGTATTCATTATAAATGGATAAAATATAAAAAGGAAATGGAACAGCTATAATATCTACACTTGAGTCGCAGGTGTGACTGACTAAAAAAACTAGTTTAAAAAGTTTTAATTAATTAAAATAAGAAAAAAAAACATGGATTGAATTAACTAAGCAAAAAAAACTTACTAGGTGCGACTTATAAAGTCACACCTGTGACCCATTTTACAATCTTTAACCTAATTCTGAAATCACGCCCGTTCCAGCCTACACTCGTTCTGTCATCTTCTTCTTTGTGTTCTCTGGTGAAAAATCCAATTGTTCGAATCTCGGTCAAAGTTCAGATCTTGAGTTGAGTTCTTGCCATCGTCTTTGCCTCTTCGATATTGTCGCCTGTCGTTATCATCATCAGAAGGTTATTATAATTACAAGTACTGATTTGATATCTTGCTTTGATATGGATTGATGCTTCGTTCTTCATATACATTCTTTTTATACTGTTAACTATTTCTTTTTTATGGCTTTAATTTGATATAAGATATAATTGATTTTTTATGTTTATCATCCGATTTGGTTGATTTTTCTCGGTTTTTATATTTGGTTAAGAATTGTATTAGGTTAAGAATTTGCTTTGATTTGGCTATTTGCTATTGATTTGTTTTGTTTAATCAATTGTTAAATTGTAAGGATTATATTTGATTGTTCAGTTTTTGTTAAATAAATGGAACTAATAAAAATAACTTTAACATTTAATGAATTGTTGATTCATTATTAAATAATTCAAGTTTGATATTATATAAAACATTTTGATATAGCATACAACTGATAACATAAAACATTATTTTATGTTTTTTGTTTTTATCTTTTACTTTATTATTATTTATTAAAGTATGTATATTTAAGCCGAATGTTTGTTCATTCTATGACGATGCTGGATTCATACTACTCTAGGATTTCATGTTTGCCTGTTATATTTACTATTCTAAGTTCAATTAAGTAATAAATTGTTCCATGTGGTTTGAGATTAATGAAAATATTTTAATTCTTGATTGTTACTTAGATTATGCCTCATGTGAGATTAGGAGCATCTTCATCTTCTGAAGCGAACGATGTCCCTATTTTAGGTAATCCTTGCCTTCAATTAACACTGTTGAGAGTCAATTAAGGTATGCAACTTTAAAGGATTGCCTGATTATGCCGAATAAATTTATTGATCATGGAGCTATAATTGAATTGGGAATTGTAGATCGAGTTAATGAACTGTTGCCTGACATAGGATGGGACAAATTTGCAAAATTTAGAAAGAAATTCATATGTTGAATTAACTTTATAATTTTTGACAACTTTACATTTGATCTGTAACGAAGATGGTATCATGATTAATTTGATATTTAGATTAATGAATAACACATAGGTTCTTGCTTTAAATGATTTGAATAATATATTTGGATTTCCACATAGTGATTTATATAGCTATCATGATGAATTTAGTCCTAAAGAATTTTAGAATGAAATTACAAACTCAACAAACGTTTTCTGTCCAAGTAAGTCTAAATTGTCTGCTTTAATGGACCCCTAGCTTACATTATCTTCATAGGTTTTTAACATGTATGATATTTGGTAGAGAAGATAGCCAACGTGCAGTTTCTAAAGCTGAATTATTTGTGTTGTGGTGTATATTGCATGCTAAACACTTTAATGTTGGCATATGGTTAAGTGTGCATATGATGGATGTGGCCAAATTTAAAGCTGGAAAAATAGTTATTGGGGCATTTGTTACCCAAATTACAGAATGTTTTGGTTTATTGAGTGAGAGAACAAGTTTGTAGTTCATTTTAGGGAATTGTAGTTTAGATTTGCAGTCCTTGGTGTCCATGAAGATTGCCAGGTAGGAAGGTGATTGCTATGTTATTGTTAGTGATGAGAGAGCATAAGCTTCAAGTAGGAAGTGCAGTCGGGGCGAAGCAGGTGAAGGTACGAAAGGAGATGATGCTTTACCACATGAAGGTACACAGATTAACATTGCACCTAATTCTGTGGAATATCAATCATTAACAAATCAACTTATTGTATTTGAACGGCTAACGAGTGAGAGATTGGACAAGATTAAGGCAAATATTGCAGAGATCAGGGATTTGTTAGCGATTTTTATTCCTCGCTTGAGAAAGCTTCCACCTTCATCATAGTATTGTATTTCTATCTTATTCTTTTATTATTTTGATTATTTGTCACAAAATTATTTTTAGTTTTATTGTTTATGTTAATTATTGTTTTTTGTTTTTATTTAATTTCTCATGATGTTTACTATGATTATTGTACATTTTGTGTTTTTTTTGTTTAATAGTTAAAGATGTTTGATTATTGACTGAACTTAATCGAGATTATAAATGTATAATATAAGTGAATATTAATTACTTAATCTAGTAATTAAATACATCAATCAATTAATTAATGTATAATTAATTGATTGATGTATTAAAATATAATTACTAGATTAAGTAGTTAATATTAATATTTAATATATATCTTAGTCATGATCCTGCATTATTAATTGTTAATTTTTATTAATTATTATAGACTAATATTTAGGATAAATGTAATTCTTCAAATATTAAGTAGTCACGCCTATAACTATCAAGTCACAGGCGTGACCATCATGCATGATTGTGACTTGTAAGTCACAACCGTGCATTTTATTTAGTTTTTCTTATTACACCTATATGATATTATAACATCTTTTATTAAAAAGTTAATTAATTAATTAAAATATTATTATTTTGTTAATTAATTATAACATAATTAATTGATAAATTAATTATAATATACTTAATATTTGCTATTTAATTAATAATATTTACTAAATAATAATAACATGCATGATTGTGAATAATAATAATAATAATAATAATAATAATAATAATAATAATAATAATAATAATAATAATAATAACAACATAATTTCATAATTTACGTTTATTTAATTCTTGATGTTGTTTAATTCTTGGTGCTATTTTGCAGGCCTTAATATTAGAAGGTAAGCCTAGGGATGCTGCAACTAGCGTTAATGTACTTTATTAGGTGTGTATCTTGTGCACGCTTATTTTGGGGTCCGTATAAGTCCCTTTTGCGGGACTTCCTTATTACCCTATAACTTCAATGATTTCCGCCTTCATGTTCATGGTAACTTGGCACTGGAGGATAGAATAGTATAACTATGATGGGTATTTTTATCCATGTCATTAGAAAGAGTAGAGTTCAACATGTAGCTCAAGTTGTTTTGTAGTGGACAAGTCTAGAAAATTCTCCTGTGTAATTTTGGATTTCTAAGATCATTTTTGTTATGATGAGGAAGAATCATTTTTTGTTTTGTTTTGTTTTGGAATCTCCGATCTGGGTGTGTTTTGATGTTTAAGATAAGTGAGCTTGCAGTACCTTTTTAGTTTATTGTAGCGAGTTTGACAAGTTTTTCTTTATTCTCTGAGTGATATGAAGATGAACTTGTTGTTCTTGGAGTATTAAGTCCTAAAGTCAGTTTTTCTGTCCCCCTTGCGCTATCTCAATATTGTTGGCATTTAAATTTGTTTTTATTGTTATTTAATTTATGCTTTAATTGTTTTGTTTTAACTGTTGGGAAGTTGAAAGTCTGAAGCGTTAGGAATATGGAGAGTTTAGAACTAGAATGTTCTATGTTGCCTATAAATTGTATTCTTGTTTTGGGTTTAATGTCAAGAGAAAAATATAGTCCTTCAAAATTGGTATCAGAGCCTCAACAACAATGGCTTCGACAAATCCCGTTCAATTACAAGTGCCCACCTTGACGAAAGAAAACTACAGGATGTGGAGTATCCAAATAGAGGCTTTGTTGGGTGCTCTCTATGTGTGGGACCTTATGGAGAATGTGAAGTGAATCACACGTTAATACGCAGCTTAAAATACGATATATGAATGCACAAGAAGGGGGGTTGAATTGTGTATTCCCCTTTTTGAAAATCTTTTGAAAACGTTTTTATCAAAACAGATTCTTTTCGTAGAGGCTTCTATGAAACAAAGTTAATCAAATCGTTTGAAAACTTGTTTGAAATCTAAGTAAAACAAAACTTTCAACTTCGAGAGAGATAGGGATAGAGAGAAGTTTGACACAGCAGATTTTATACTGGTT
>JAOSBK010034995.1:0-24211 GCA_027568895.1 Erythroxylum shatona | reverse complement strand
TGACGTCAATTGATGATGAGTAGATGATGTATATGAGAGTCGCATATTTGGATCCTTACTTCTTACAACCTATTAAGCAGGTATAAGGATTAATCAGACAAACGAATAGGTCATGCCAGATTTTCAGTAGAATATAGAAAAGTTAGGCTTACTAAGGGTTTTGGTGGCATTAAGCCTACCCATTTCCTAGTGCCAACACGGCCCAAAAAGGGCGGGTCGTGTCAGTTTCTTAAAAAAATCACATAATGTGCATTTTTTGACGTTTTATGCATGTTTCCAAAAACACCACAGAATGTGGATTTTTGTGACATTTTATGCATTTTTTTGATTATGCACTTTCGTGACATTTTATGCACTTTTCCAAAAATCGTCGCAAAATGTGCATTTTCGCGACGTTTTATGTACATTTTTTGAATGCGCATTTTTGTGACGTTTTATGCACGTTTCCAAAAAATGCCATAGATAGTGCATTTTCGTGACGTTTTATGCACGTTTCCAAAAGTCACAGATTTAAAAATAGTCACAGAATGTGCATTTTTTCAACGTTTTTTGCACGTTTTCAAAAACGTCACAGAATGTGCATTTTTGTGACAATTTATGCACGGTTTTTGATTGTGCATTTTCGTGACAATTTATGCACGTTTCCAAAAATGTAGCAGAATGTGCATTTTTCTTACGTTTTATGCACATTTTTTGAATGTGCATTTTCGTGACGCTTTAGGGATGCTTTTTTGTGACATTTTACACACGTTTCCAAAAAAATCAAAGAATGTGCATTTTCATGACTTTTTATGCACGTTTTTTGAATGTGCATTTCATGACGTTTTATGCACATTTTTTGAATGTGCATTTTGTGACGTTTTATGAACGATTACAATGTGACGTTTTATGAACGTTTACAAAAAATGTCACAAAATGCGCATTTTTGTTACTTTTTATGCACTTTTCCAAAAAAGTCACAGAATGTGCATTTTTCAACGTTTTATGCACATTTCAAAAAACGTCACATAATTTGCATTTTCATGAAGTTTTATGCACGTTTCAGAAAAACGTCACAGAATGTAATTTTTTGTGACATTTTATGCACGTTTTTTGAATGTGTATTTTGTGACGTTTTATGCAAGTTTTCAAAAAATGTCACAGAATGTGTATTTTTGGGAGTTTTTATGCACGTTTCCAAAAAAGTCACAAAATATGCATTTTTCCAACGTTTTATGCGCGTTTCCAAAAACATCACAGAATGTGCATTTTCATGTCGTTTTACGAACGTTTCCAAAAAATGTCGCAGAATGTGAGTTTTTGTGGCATGTTATGCACATTTTTTTAATGTGCATTTTTCTAACATTTTATGCACATTTCTAAAAAATATCACAGAATGTGCAATTTTGTGATATTTTATGCACGTTTCCAAAAAACGTCACAGAATGTGCATTTTTTCGATGTTTTATTCACATTTCCAAAAAAATGTCACAGAATGTGCATTTTGGTGTCATTTTTTGCATGTTTTTTGAATCTGCATTTTCATGTCATTTTATGTACGTTTCCAAAAAAATTCACAGAATGTGCATTTTGGAGACATTTTATGCATGTTTCCAAAAAAACGTCGCAGAATGTGCATTTTTGTGACATTTTATGCACATTTTTTGATTGTGCAATTTTTTGACATTTTATGCACATTTAAAAAAAAGTCACAGAATGTGAATTTTCGTGACGTTTTACGCGCATTTTTTGAATGTGCATTTTCGTGACGTTTTATGCACGTTTTCGAAAAATGTCACAGAATGTGCATTTTCGTGACCTTTTATGCACGTATCCTAAAACCATCACAGAATGTGCATTTTCATGATGTTTTATGGATGTTTCCAAAAAAGTCACAGAATGTGCATTTTTGCGACGTTTTACGCACGTTTCCAAAAAAAGTCACAGAATGTGCATTTTTGTGACATTTTATGATCATTTTTGAATGTGCATTTTCGTGATTTTTTATGCATGTTTAAAAAATGTCGCAGAATGTGACTTTTCGTGACATTTTTTGCACATTTTTTGAATGTGCATTTTTGTGACGTTTTAAGCACGTTTCCAAAAAATGTCGCAGAATGTGCATTTTTGTGACTTTTTATGCACGTTTCCAAAAAAATCACAAAATGTGCATTTCTTTAACCTTTTATGCACGTTTCCAAAAACATCACAGAATGTGCATTTTTGTGACGCTTTATGCACGTTTTTTTAATTTGCATTTTCATGTCATTTTATGCACGTTTTCAAAAAAAGTCACAGAATGTGCATTTTCGTGACGTTTTATGCATGTTTCCCTAAAACGTCGCAGAACGTGCATTTTTGTGACATTTTATGCACGTTTTTTGATTGTGCATTTTCATGACGTTTTATGCAATTTTTCAAAAATCGTCGCAAAATATGCATTTTCGTGACGTTTTATGCACATTTTTTTAATGTACATTTTCGTGACGTTTTATGCACGTTAACAAAAAAGTCACAGAATGTGCATTTTTGTGAAGTTTTATGCATATTTTTTTAATGTGCATTTTCATGAGGTTTGACACACGTTTCCATAAAAAGTCACACAATGTGCATTTTCGTAACGTTTTATGCAAGTTTCCAAAAAAGTCGCAGATTGTCCATTTTTGTGACATTTTTGATTGTTTTTTGATTGTGCATTTTTGTGACATTTTATGCACGTTTCCAAAAAACGTCGCAGAATGTCCATTTTTCTTATGTTTTATGCACATTTTTTGCACGTGCATTTTCATGACTTTTTATGCACGTTTCCAAAAAATGTCACAGAATGTGCGTTTTTGTGACGTTTCATGCACGTTTTTTTAATGTGCGTTTTCATGACGTTTTATGCACGTTTCCAAAAAATGTCACAGAATGTGCATTTTTGTGATGTTTTACGCATGTTTCCAAAAAACGTCATAGAATGTGCATTTTTGTGACGTTTTATGATCGTTTTTGAATGTGCATTTTCGTGACTTTTTATGCACGTTTTAAAAAACGTCACAGAATGTGACTTTTCGTGACATTTTTGCACACTTTTTGAATGTGCATTTTTGTGACTTTTTAAGCACGTTTTCAAAAAATGTCACAGAATGTGCATTTTTGTGACTTTTTATGCACGTTTTCAAAAAATGTCACAGAATGTGCATTTTTTTAACCTTTTATGCACGTTTCCAAAAACGTCACAGAATGTACATTTTTGTGACGCTTTATGCACGATTTTTTAATTTGCATTTTCATGTCATTTTACGCACGTTTCCAAAAAAAGTCACAAAATTTGCATTTTCGTGACGTTTTATGCATGTTTCCCTAAAACGTCGCAGAACGTGCATTTTTGTGACATTTTATGCACTAGTTTTGATTGTGCATTTTCATGACGTTTTATGCACTTTTCCAAAAATCGTCGCAAAATATGCATTTTCGTGACGTTCTATGCACATTTTTTGAATGTGCATTTTCGTGACATTGTATGCACATTTCCAAAAAAGTCACAAAATGTGCATTTTCATGAAGTTTTATGCATGTTTTTTTAATGTGCATTTTCATGAGGTTTTACACACGTTTCCATAAAAAGTCACAGAATATGCATTTTCGTGACGTTTTATGCACGTTTCCAAAAAAGTCGCAGAATGTCCATTTTTTTGACATTTTTTGATTGTTTTTTAATTGTGCATTTTCGTGATATTTTATGCATGTTTCCAAAAAACGTCGCAGAATGTCCATTTCTCTTACGTTTTATGCACATTTTTTGCATGTGCATTTTCATGACTTTTTATGCACGTTTCTAAAAAATGTCACAGAATGTGCATTTTTGTGACGTTTCATGCACGTTTTTTGAATGTGCGTTTTCATGACGTTTTATGCACGTTTTCAAAAAATGTCGTAGAATGTGACTTTTTGTGATTTTTATGTATGTTTCCAAAAAAAGTCACAGAATGTGCATTTTTTCGACGTTTTATGCAGGTTTCCAAAAAAGTCAGAAAATGTGCATTTTTGTTACGCTTTATGCACGATTTTTTAATGTGCATTTTCATGATGTTTTACGCACATTTCCTAAAAAAGTCACAGAATGTGCATTTTCGTGACGTTTTATGTATGTGTCCAAAAAACTTCGCAGAACATGCATTTTTGTGACATTTTATGCACGTTTTTTGATTGTGCATTTTCGTGACATTTTATGCAGTTTTCAAAATATCGTCGCAGAATGTGCAATTTCGCGACGTTTTACGCACATTTTTTGAATGCACATTTTTGTGACGTGTTATGTACGTTTCCAAAAAATGCCATAGATTGTGCATTTTTGTGACGTTTTATGCACGTTTCCAAAAAGTCACAGAATGTACATTTTCGCGACGTCTTATGCACGTTTTTTGAATGTGCATTTTCATGAGGTTTTACGCACGTTTCCATAAAAATTCACAGAATGTGCATTTTCGTGACGTTTTATGTACGTTTCCAAAAACAGTCACAGAATGTGCATTTTTTCGACGTTTTATGCACGTTTCCAAAAACGTCATAAAATGTGCATTTTTGTGACATTTTATTCACTTTTTTGATCGTGCATTTTTGTGGCATTTTATGCACGTTTCTAAAAAAAGTAGCAGAATGTGCATTTTTCTTACAGTTTATGCACATTTTTTGAATGTGCATTTTCGTGACGTTTTATGCACGTTTCCAAAAAAGTCACAGAATGAGCATTTTTGTGACATTTTTTGCACGTTTCCAAAAAAATCACAGAATGCGCATTTTTGTGATGTTTTATGCACGTTATTATGGAAACTTGCATAAAACGTCATGAAAATGCACATTAAAAAAACGTGCATAAAACATCATGAAAATGCACATTCTGTGACGTTTTTTGGAAACATGCATAAAACGTCACGAAAATGTACATTGAAAAAACTTGTGTAAAATGTCACAAAAATGTACATTCTGATATTTTTTGGAAACGTGCATAAAATGTTATGAAATTGCACATTAAAAAATACGTGCATAAAACATCACAAAAATGCACAAAAATGCACATTCTGTGACATTTTTTGGAAACGTGCACAAAACTGCATAAAAATGCACAATAAAAAATGTGCATAAAACGTTACAAAAATGCATATTCTGCAACTTTTTGGGAAACGTGTATAAAATGTCACGAAAATGCACAATAAAAAAATGTGCATAAAACATCGCAAAAATGTACATTCTTCAACCTTTTTTTGGAAACATGCATAAAAAGTCACAAAAATGCACATTCTATGACGTTTTTTGGAAACGTGCATAAAACGTCCTCAAAATGCACATTCAAAAAATGTGTGTAAAACGTCACAAAAATGCACATTCTGTGACGTTTTTTGGAAACAGGCGTGAAACGTCACAAAATTGCACATTCTGTGGCATTTTTTGGAAACGTGCATAAAACGTCACGAAAATGCACATTCAAAAAATGTGCATAAAACGTCACAAAATGCACATTCAAAAAATGTGCATAAAATATCACGAAAATGCACACTAGAAAACGTGCATAAAACGTCACAAAATGCACATTTTCTAACTTTTTTGAAAACGTGACGAAAATGTGCATTCAAAAAACGTGCATAAAATGTCACGAAAATGCACATTGAAAAACGTATATAATACGTCACAAAAATGCACATTTCTTGAAGTTTTTTGGAAACGTGACAAAAATGCACATTAAAAAACGTCCGTAAAATGTCTCAAAAATGTACATGCTGCGATATTGTTTGAAAACGTCACAAAAATGCACATTCTGCGACTTTTTTTTTTTAATGTGCATAAAACGTCACGAAAATGCACATTCAATAAATGTGTATAAAACGTCATGAAAATGCACATTCAAAAAACGTGCATAAAAAGTCACGAAAATGTACATTGAAAAAATGTGCATAAAGCGTCACGAAAATGCAGATTCTGTGACATTTTTCGGAAACATGCTTAAAATGTCACGAAATTGAACATTCAAAAAATGTGCATAAAACTTCACGAAAATGTACATTCAAAAAATGTGTATAAAACGTCACAAAAATGCACATTATGTGATGTTTTTGAGAAACGTACATAAAATGTCACAAAAATGCACATTCTGTGACATTTTTTGGAAACGTGTATAAAACGTCACGAAAATGCACAACCAAAATTGCGCATAAAACATCACGAAAATGTCCATTTTGCGATATTTTTTGGAAATGTGCATAAAATGTCATGAAAACGCACAATAAAAAAATCTGCATTAAATGTCGAAAAAATGTACATCTTGCGACCTTTTTGGGAAACGTGCATAAAACGTCACGAAAATGCACATTTTGTGACTTTTTTCTAAACGTGCATAAAATGTCATGAAAATGCACATTCAAAAAACGTACATAAAACGTCAAAAAATGCACAATCTGTGACGTTTTTTGGAAACGTGCATTAAACGTCACAAAAATGCACATTTCTAACATTTTTTGAAAATGTGACGAAAATGTGCATTCAAAAAACGTGCATAAAATGTCACGAAAATGTACATTGAAAAACGTGCATAATATCTCACAAAAATGCACATTTTTTGAAGTTTTTTGGAAACGTGACGAAAATGCACATTAAAAAACTTGCGTAAAACGTCTCGAAAATGTGCATGCTGCGATATTGGGAACGTGCATAAAACGTCACAAAAATGCACATTCGGTGACTTTTTTTGAAGCGTGCATAAAACTTCATGAAAATGTATATTAAAAAAATGTACATAAAAAATCACGAAAATGTGCATTCAAAATATGTGTATAAAGCGTCACGAAAATGCACATTCTATGACATTTTTTGAAAACGTGCTTAAAATGTCACGAAATTGCACATTCAAAAAATGTGCATAAAACGTCACAAAAATGTACATTCAAAAAATGTGTATAAAATGTCACAAAAATGCACATTCTGTGACATTTTTTGGAAACGTCCATAAAACGTCATGAAAATGCACAACCAAAATTGGGAATAAAACATCACGAAAATGTCCATTTTGTGACTTTTTTTGGAAACGTACATAATATGTCATGAAAATGCACAATAAAAAAATGTGCATAAAATGTCGCAAAAATACATATTCTGCGACCATTTTGGGAAACGTGCATAAAACGTCACGAAAATGCACTCATTTTTTTCTAAACATGCATAAAACATCATGAAAATGCACATTCAAAAAACGTGCATAAAATGTCACGAAAAGTAACATTGGGCGATGTTTTTTGGAAACGTGCATAAAACGTCACGAAAATGAACATTCAAAAAATGTGCATAAAATGTCACAAGTCACATTCTGCTACATTTTTTGGAAACGTGCATAAAACGTCACAGAAATGCACATTCGAAAAACATGCATAAAAAGCCCTAAAACTTCACATGCTGCGAAAGTTTTTGGAAACGTGCATAAAACGTCATGAAAATGTACATTCAAAAAATCTGCATAAAGTGTCACAAAAATGTACATAAATGCACATTCAAAAAATGTGCATAAAACGTCATAAAAATGCACATTCTAGGACGTTTTTTGGAAACGTGCATAAAACGTGTCGAAAATGAGCATTCTATGACATTTTTTTGAAACGTGCATAAAACGTAATGAAAATGTGCATTAAAAAAAGTGCATAAAATGTCATAAAAATGCACATTCTGTGACATTTTTTGGAAACGTGAATAAAACATCATAAAATGCACATTCTGTGACATTTTTTAGAAATGTGCATAAAACGTCACAGAAATGCACATTCAAAAAATGTGCATAAAACGTCACAAAAATGCACATTCAAAAAACGTGCTTAAAACGTCATGAAAATTCACATTCTGCGACATTTTTTGGAAACATGCATAAAACATCACGAAAATGCATATTCAAAAAACGTGCATTAAACGTCACAAAAATGCACATTCTGTGATTTTTTTTGAAAACCTAGATAAAACGTCACGAAAATGCACATTCAAAAAACGTGCATAAAATGTCACGGAAATGCACATTCTCTGACTTTTTTGGAAACATGCAAAAAACGTCACGAAAATGCACATTCAAAAATCGTGCATAAATTGTCACGAAAATGTACATTAAAAAAATGTGCATAAAACGTCACAAAAATGCTCATTCTAACATTTTTTGGAAACGTGCATAAAATGTCATGAAATTGCACATTCAAAAAACGTGCATAAAACAACACAAAAATGCACATTCTGTGATGTTTTTTAGAAACGTACGTAAAACGTCACAAAAATGCACTTTTGTGACATTTTTTGAAAACATGCATAAAACGTCACGAAAATGCGCAATAAAAATTGTGCAAAAAACATCACAAAAATGCCCATTATGCGACATTTTTTGAAAACGTGCATAAAATGTCACGAAAATGCACAATCAAAAAATGTGCATAAAATGTCGAAAAATGCACATTCTGCAACCTTTTTAGGAAACGTGCATAAAACGTCACGAAAATGCACATTTTGTGATGTTTTTTGGAAACATGCATAAAATGTCATGAAAATGCACATTCAAAAATGCAAATTTTGTGACGTTTTTTGGAAACATGCATAAAACGTCACAAAAAATGCACATTCTGTGATTTGTTTAGAAACATACATAAAGCAACTGAAAAAAGCACATTCTGTGACATTTTTTTGGAAACGTGCACAAAACATCACAAAAATGCACAATAAAAAATGTGCCTAAAATGCCCTGAAAATGCACATTCTGCGATATTTTTGGGAAACGTGCATAAAATGTCACGAAAATGCACAATCAAAAAATCTACGTATAACGTCACAAAAATGCACATTCTTCGATTTTTTTTGGAAACGTGCATAAAAAGTCACAACAATTCACATTCTGTAACGTTTTTTGGAAAAGTGCATAAAACGTCACAAAAATGTGCATTGTGCGAAATTTTTTGGAAACGTGCATAAAAAGTCACGAAAATGCGCATTCTGTGACATTTTTTTGAAACGTGCGTAAAACGTAATGGAAATGCGCATTCAAAAAATGTGCATAAAACGTCATAAAATACACATTCTGTGACATTTTTTGGAGACGTGCATAAAAAGTCATAAAATGCACATTCTATGACATTTTTTGAAAACGTGCATAAAACGTCACGGAAATGCACGTTCAAAAAATGTGCAGAAAATATCACGAAAATGTACATGATGTGAAGTTGTTTGGAAACGTGAAAAAAACGTCACGAAAATGTACATTCAAAAAATGTGCATAAAATGTCAGAAAAATGCACTTTCTGTGATTTTATTTAGAAAAGTACATAAAATGACACAAAAATGCACATTCTGTGACATTTTTTGAAAACGTGCATAAAACATCAAAAAAATGCACTTTCTGTGTTTTTTTTAGAAAGCTACATAAAATGTCACAAAAATGCATATTCTATGACATTTTTTGGATATGTGCATAAAACGTTATGAAAACGCACAATCAAAATTGTGCATAAAACATCACGAAAATGACCATTCTGCGACATTTTTTGGAAACGTTCATGAAATCTCACGAAAACGCACAATCAAAAAATGTGCATGAAATATCACAAAAATGCACATTCAGTGACCTTTTTGGTAAACGTGCATAAAACGTCATAAAAATGCACATTTTGTTACGTTTTTTTTTAACGTACATAACACGTCATGAAAATGCACGATCAAAAAATGTCACAAAAATGCGCAATCTGTGATGTTTTTTGGAAACGTGCATAAAACGTCACAAAAATGCACATTCTGTGTCATTTCTTGGAAACGTGCATAAAACGTCACAAAAATACGCATTCTATGACATTTTTTGGAAACTTGCATAAAATGTCATGAAAATGCACGTTCAAAAAATGAGCATAAAATGTCACAAAAATGCGCAATCTGTGACATTTTTTGGAAACGTGCATAAAACGTAATGAAAATGCACATTCATACAATGTGCATAAAATGCCATGAAAATGCACATTCGGTGACATCTTTCTGAAACGTGCATAAAACGTCATAAAATGCACATTCTGTGACATTTTTGGAAACGTGCATAAAACATCACGAAATGTACGTTCAAAAAACGTGCATAAAATGTCACAAAAATATACATGATGCGACGTTGCTTGGAAATGTGCATAAAACGTCACAAAAATGCAAATTCAAAGAACGTGCTTAAAACGTCACGAAAATGCACATTCTGTGACATTTTTTTGGAAACATTCATAAAATATCACGAAAATGCACATTCAAAAAACGTGCATAAAACGTCACAAAGATGCACATTCTGTGACATTTTTTGGAAACGTGCATAAAACGTCACGAAATTGTGCATTCTGTGACATTATTTGGAAACGTGCATAAAACATAATGAAAATGCGCATTCAAATAACGTGCATAAAACGTCATGAAAATGCACATTCGGTGACATTTTTTTGAAACGTGCATAAAACGTCATAAAATGCACATTCTGTGACATTTTTGGAAACGTGCATAAAACATCACGAAAATGCACGTTCAAAAAACGTGCATAAAATGTCACGAAAATATACATGACGCGACGTTGTTTGGAAATGTGTGTAAAACGGAACAAAAATGCACATTCAAAGAACGTGCTTAAAATGTCACGAAAATGCACGTTCTGCGACATTTTTTGGAAACGTTCAAAAAACATCACGAAAATGCACATTCAAAAAAAGTGCATAAAATGTCACAAAAATGTACATTCTGTGATGTTTTTCTGGAAACTTGCATAAAACGTCAGGAAATTGCACATTCAAAAAACGTACATAAAATTTCATGAAAATGCACATTCTGTGACGTTTTTTGGAAATGTGCATAAAACGTCACAAAAATGCACATTCAAAAATTGTTCATAAATTGTCACAAAAATGCACATTCAAAAACGTCACAAAAATGCACATTCTGACATTTTTTGGAAACGTGCATAAAATATCACAAAAATGCACATTCAAAAAACGTGCATAAAACATCACAAAACTGCACATTCTGTGATGTTTTTTAGGAACGTACAAAAAACGTCACCAAAATGCACTTTCAGTGACATTTTTTAGAAACGTGCAAAAACGTCACGAAAATGCACAATCAAAATTGTGCAAAAAACATCACGAAAATGCCTATTCTGCGACATTTTTTGCAAACGTGCATAAAATGTCACGAAAATGCACATTCAAAAAATGTGCATAAAAAGTAACGAAAATGGAAATTCTGTGACGTTTTTTGGAAACGTTCATAAAACGTCACGAAAATGCACATTCAAAAAATGTGTATAAAATGTCACGAAAAGTCGCATTCTGTGATGTTTTTTAGAAACGTGCATAAAACATCACGAAAATATACATTCAAAAAAGGAGCATAAAACGTCACGAAAATGCACATTCTATGACTTTTTTGGAAACGTCATGAAAATATACAATAAAAAATCGTGCATAAAATGTCATTAAAAAGCACATTCTGTGACCTTTTTTGGAAACGAGCATAAAAAGTCACAATAATCAAATTCTGTGACGTTTTTTGGAAACGTGCATAAAACGTCACAAAAATGAACATTATGTTACAGTTTTTGGAAACGTGCTTAAAACGTCATGAAAAATGGGCATAAAACGTCTCAAAGATGCACATTCAAAAACGTGCATAAAACGTCACAAAAATACACATTCTGTGACTTTTTTTGGAAAAACTTGCATAAAATATCAAGAAAATGTACATTAAAAAAACATGCATAAAACGTCACAAAAATGCACATTCTGTTATGTTTTTGGGAAACCTGCGTAAAACGTCACAAAAATGTACATTCAAAAATCGTGCATAAATTGTCACGAAAATGCACATTCAAAAAACGTGCATAAAACGTCACAAAAATGCACATTCTGTGACCTTTTTTGAAAAAGTGCGTAAAACGACACAAAAATGCACATTCTGTGACGTTTTTTGGAAATGTGCATAAAACGTCATGAAAATGTAAATTCAAAAAACGTGCAAAAAAGATCACGAAAACGCACATTTTGTGACGTTTTTTAGAAACGTGTATAAAACGTGATGAAAATATACATTCAAAAAACGTGCACGAAACGTCACGAAAATCACATTCTGTGACATTTTTTAAAAGCATGCATATTGTGACTTTTTTGGAAACGGGCACAAAACGTCACGGAAATGCACATTCAAAAAATATGCATAAAATGTCACAAAAATGCACATTTTATGACGTTTTTTGGAAACGTGCATAAAACTTCGCGAAAATACACATTCAAAAAATGTGCATAAAATGTCACAAAAAGTCACATTATGCGACATTTTTTGGAAACGTGCACAAAACGTCACGAAAATACATATTTAAAAAATGTGCATAAAACGTCACGAAAATGCGCATTCTGTGACATTTTTTCGAAACGTGCATAAAACGTAATAAAAATGCGCATTCAAAAAACATGCATAAAACGTCATGAAATGAACATTCTGTGACATTTTTTGAAAACGTGCATAAAACGTCACTAAAATGCACGTTCAAAAAACGTGCATAAAACATCACGAAACTATACATGATGTGACGTTGTTTGGAAATGTGCGTAAAACGTCACAAAAATGCACATTCTGTGATGTTTTTTTGGAAACTTGCATAAAACGTCACGAAATTGCACATTCAAAAAACGTGCATAAAATGTCACGAAAATGCATATTCTGTGATGTTTTTTAGAAATGTGCATAAAACGTCACGAAAATGCACATTCAAAAATTGTTCATAAATTGTCACAAAAATGCACATTCAAAAAACGTGCTTAAAATGTCACAAAAATGCGCATTCTGATATTTTTTGGAAACGTGCATAAAATATCACAAAAATGCACATCCAAAAAACGTGCATAAAACATCACAAAAGTGCACATTCTGTGATGCTTTTTAGAAACGTGCATAAAACGTCACAAAAATGCACTTTCAGTGACATTTATTGGAAACGTCCAATAAACGTCACGAAAATGTAAAATCAAAATTGTGCAAAAAACATCACGAAAATACCTATTCTGCAACATTTTTTGAAAACGTGCATAAAACGTCACGAAATTGCACATTCAAAAAGCGTGCATAAAATGTCACAAAAAATGCACATTCTGCGACGTTTTTTGGAAACGTGCGTAAAACGTCACAAAAATGCACATTCAAAAATCGTGCATAAATTGTCACGAAAATGCACATTCAAAAACCGTGCATAAAGCGTCACATTAATGCACATTCTGACATTTTTTGGAAATGTGCATAAAATGTCATGAAATTGCATATTCAAAAAACGTGCATAAAACAACACAAAAATGCACATTCTGTGACGTTTTTTAGAAACGTACATAAAACGTCACAAAAACGCACTTTCTGTGACATTTTTTGGAAACGTTCATAAAACGTCACAAAAATGCACAATCAAAATTGTGCAAAAAACATCACGAAAATGCCCATTCTGCGACATTTTTTGAAAACCTGCATAAAATGTCACGATAATGAACAATAAAAAAAATTGCATAAAATGTCGCAAAAATGCACATTCTATAACCTTTTTGGGAAAGGTGCATAAAACATCACGAAAATGCACATTTTGTGACTTTTTGAAACGTGCATAAAACGTAATGAAAATGCACATTCAAAAAACATGCATAAAACGTTACAAAAATGCGCAATCTGTCACTTTTTTGGAAACGTTCATAAAACGTCAAAAAAATGCACATTCTGTCACATTTTTTGGAATCGTGCATAAAATGTAATGAAAATGCGCATTCAAAAAACGTGCATAAAATGTGATGAACTGAACGTTCTGCGACACTTTTTGGAAACGTGTATAAAACGTCACGAAAATCCACGTTCAAAAAATGTGCATAAAATGTCACAAAAATATACATGATGCGATGTTGTTTGGAAATATGTATAAAATGTCACAAAAAATCCACATTCAAAGAAAGTGCATAAAACGTCACAAAAATGCACATTCGGTGCTGTTTTTTTGGATATCTGCATAAAACGTCATGAAATTGCACATTCAAAGAATGTGCAAAAAACGTCACGAAAATGCACATTCTGTGACTTTTTTTGGAAACTTGCATAAAACGTCGTGAAAATGCACATTTAAAAATTGTACATAAACTGTCAAGAAAGTGCACATTCAAAAAATGTGCATAAAATGTCACAAAAATGCACATTTTGACATTTTTTGGAAGCGCACATAAAACATCACGAAAATGCACATTAAAAAACGTGCATAAAACATCACAAAAATGCAACTTCTGTGACATTTTTTGGAAATGTGCATAAAACATCACGAAAATGCACATTAAAAATGTACATAAAACGTCACAAAAATGCACATTCTAAGATGTAAAGTCACAAAAATGCACATTCTGCGACATTTTTTGGAAAACATTCAAAAAACGTGCATACAACGTCATAAAAATGCACATTCTGTGATGTTTTTTGGAAAACATTCAAAAAACGTGCATACAACGTCATAAAAATGCACATTCTGTGACATTTTTTTGAAAGGTGCATAAAACGTCACGAAAATGCACAATGAAAAATGTGTATAAAACGTAACAAAATTGCACATTCTGTGACATTTTTCGAAACGTGCATAAAATGTCATGAAAATGTACATAAAATGTTGCAAAAATGCACATTTTGTGACATTTTTTGGAAACGTGCATAAAACGTCATGAAAATGCAAATTCAAAAAACGTGCATGAAACGTCACAAAAATCACATTCTGTGACCATTTTTGGAAACGTGCATAAAACGTCACAAAAATGCACATTCTATGAAATTTTTAGGAAACGTTCATAAAACGTCACGAAAATGCACATTCAAAAAACGTGTATAAAACGTCAAGAAAATGACGCATAATGTGCATTTTTGTGGCTATTTATGCATGTTTTTTGAACTTGCAATTTCGTGACAATTTATGCACGTTTCCAAAAAACATCACAGAATGTCCGTTTTCTCGACGTTTTATGCACATTTTTTGAATGTACATTTTCGTGACGTTTCATGGACGTTTCCAAAAATGTCACAAAAATGCACATTTTACGACGTTTTTTGGAAACGTGCATAAAACGTCACGAGAACATGCAAATTTCCATAAAACGTCGCAGAATGTGACTTTTCGTGACATTTTATGCACGTTTCCAAAAAAAGTCACAGAATGTGCATTTTCGTGATGTTTCTTGCACGTTTTTTCAATGTGTATTTTCATGACGTTTTATGCACGTGTCCAAAAAACGTCATAGAATGTGCATTTTGTGGCATTTTGTGCACGTTTTTGAATGAACATTTTCGTGACGTTTTATGCACGTTTCAAAAAAACGTCACAAAATGTGCATTTTCGTGACGTTTTATGCACGTTTTTTTAACGTGTATTTTTGTGAGGTTTTATGCACATTTCCAAAAATTTTTGCAAAATGTGACTTTTTGTGACATTTTATGCACATTTGTAAAAAACATAAGAGAATGTGCATTTTCGTGATGTTTTATGCACATTTCAAAAAAATGTCACAAAATGTGCATTTTTGTGACGCTTTTTGCATATTTTTTGAATGTGTATTTTTCGTGACGTTTTGTGCACGTTTCCAAAAAATGTTGCAGAATGTGACTTTTCATGACATTTTTTGCACGTTTTTTGAATGTGTATTTTTGCGAAGTTTTATGCACGTTTCTAAAAAAGTCACAAAATATGCATTTTTGTGACATTTTATGCATGTTTTTTCAATGTGCATTTCCGTGACGTTTTGTGCAGGTTTCCAAAAAAGTCATAGAATGTGCATTTTTGTCATAGTTTATGCACGCTTTCAAAAAACGTCACAGAATGTGATTTTCATGACGTTTCTTGCA
Organism: Erythroxylum shatona; assembly: GCA_027568895.1. Classification (NCBI taxonomy): domain Eukaryota; kingdom Viridiplantae; phylum Streptophyta; class Magnoliopsida; order Malpighiales; family Erythroxylaceae; genus Erythroxylum; species Erythroxylum shatona. Next base: position 8,326 of record JAOSBK010034995.1, on the reverse strand, counting down.
CGTTTTTTGAATGTGCATTTTTATGTCGTTTTATGTACGTTTCTAAAAAATGTCGCAAAATGTGCATTTTCGTGATCTTTTACGCACGTTTTTTGATTTTAAATTTTCATGACGTTTTATGCACGTTTCCAAAAAACATCACAAAATGTGCATTTTTACGACGTTTTATGTACATTTTATACACGTTTTATGTACATTTTTTTGACATTTTTTGTACATTTTATGCAATTTTTATTTTTATTTTCATAACGTTTTATGCACGTTTGCAAAAAAAGTCACAGAATGTGCAATTTCATGATATTTTATGCACGTTTCCAAAAAATGTCGTAGAATGTGCATTTTCGTGACGTTTTATGCACATTTTTTATTTTGCATTTTCGTAACGTTTTATGCACTTTTCCAAAAAATGTCACGGCATGTGCATTTTTGTGACGTTTTATGCAGGTTTCCCAAAAACATCATAGAATGTGCATTTTTGTGACGTTTTATGCACGTTTTTTGAATGTTTTCCAAAAAATGTCACAAAATGTGCATTTTTGTGACGTTTTATGCACGTTTCTAAAAAACATGGCAGAATGTGCATTTTAGTGACGTTTTATGCACGTTTTTTGAATGTACATTTTTGTGACGTTTGATGCAGGTTTCCAAACAACGTCGCAGCATGTACATTTTTGTGACATTTTATGCACGTTTTTTGAATGTGCATTTCTGTGACGTTTTATGCACGTTTCCAAAAAATGTCATAGAATGTGCCTTTTATGAGGTTTTATGCACGTATCCAAAAAACATCACAAAATGTGTATTTTTGTGATGTTTTATGCACGTTTTTAATGTGCAATTTCGTGACATTTTATGCACGTTTCTTAAAAATGTCACAGAATGTGCATTTTTGTGACCTTTTATACAGGTTTTTTGAATGTGCATTTTCGTTACAATTTATGCACGTTTTTTGAATGTGCATTTTTGTGACGTTTTATGCACATTTCTAAACAACATCGTAGCATGTATATTTTTGTGACATTTTAAGCGTGTGTTTTTTAATGTGCATTTTCATGACGCTTGATGCACATTTCTAAAAAATGTCACAGAATATGCATTTTTTGCGATGTTTTATGCACGTTTCCAAAAAACATAACAGAATGTGCATTTTTGTGACATTTTATGCACTTTTTTGGACGTGCATTTTCATGACATTTTATGCACGTTTTCAAAAAACGTCACAGGATGGGCATTTTCGTGACGTTTTATGCATGTTTCCAAAAAAAGGTTGCAGATTGTACATTTTTGCGATGTTTTATGCACATTTTTTGATTGTGCATTTTCGCGACATTTTATGCACGTTTCCAAAAAAGATCACAGAATGTGTATTTTTGTGACGTTTTATGCACTTTTTTGATTGTGCACTTTCGTGACGTTGTATGCACATTACCAAAAAATGTCACATAATGTGCATTTTGTGACGTTTAATGTAGGTTTCTAAAAAACATCATCACAGAATGTGATTTTGTGACATTTCATGTACGTTTTTTGAATCTGCATTTTCATGACGTTTTATGCACGTTTACAAAAAATGTCACAGAATGTGATTTTCGTGATGCTTTATGCACGTTTCCAAAGAATGTAACAGAATGTCCATTTTTGTGATGTTTTATGCACTTTTGTTGAATGTGTATGTTCGTGACGTTTTATGCACATTTCCAAAAAACATCGTAGAATGTGACTTTTCGTGACATTTTATGCATGTTTTTCAATGTGCATTTTCGTGACGTTTTATGCACATTTCCAAAAAATGTCATAGAATGTGCATTTTTATGACGTTTTATGCACGTTTCCAAAAAAATCACAGAATGTGTATTTTTGTGACGGTTTATGCATGTTTTTTTAATGTACATTTTCATTACGTTTTATGCACGTTTCCAAAAAATGTCACAGAATGTGCATTTTCGTGATGTTTTATGCACGTTTCCAAAAAAAGGTCGCAGAATGTGCATATTTGCGACGTTTTATGCATGTTTTTTGAATGTACATTTTCGTGACGTCTTATGCACGCTTTCAAAAAACGTCGCAGAATGTGCATTTTTGTGATGTTTTTTTCACGTTTCCAAAAAACGCCGCCGAATGTGAATTTTTGTGGCGTTTTAAGCACGTTTTTGAATGTGCATTTTTGTGACATTTTATGTACTTTTTTGAATATGCGTTGTCCTGACGTTTTATGCACGTTTTTTGAATGTGCATTTTCGTGACATTTTAAGCACGTTTTCAAAAAACGTCGCAGAATGTGCATTTTCGCGGCATTTTATGTACCTTTTTTGAATGTGCATTTTCGTGACGTTTTATGCATATTTACAAAAAATGTCACAGAATGTGCATTTTCATGCCATTTTATGCACTTTTTTGAATGTGCATTTTCGTGATATTTTATGCATGTTTACAATAAACGTCACAGGATATGCATTATCGTGATGTTTTTTACACGTTTCCAAAAAACACATTCTGTGACGTTTATTGTAAACGTGCATAAAATGTAGAAAAATGCACATTTTGTGTCTTTTTGTGAATGTTCCCAAAAAACGTCACAGAATGTGCATTTTCGTGACGTTTTATGCACTTTTTTGAATGTACATTTTCTTGACGTTTTATGCACATTTTCAAAAAACTTCACAGAATGTGCATTTTCGTGACGTTTTATGTACGTTCCCAAAAAATGTCGCCGAATGTGTATTTTCGTGACGTTTTGTACACGTTTTTTGAATGTGCATTTTCGTGACATTTTATACACATTTCCAAAAAAAGTCGCAGAATGTAAATTTTTGTAACAATTCATGCACATTTTTTTAATGTACATTTTGTGACGTTTTATGCATGTTTTTTGAATGTGCATTTTCATGACGTTTTATGCACGTTTCCAAAAAAAGTCACAGAATGTGCATTTTCGTGACGTTTTATGAACATTTCCAAAAAATGTCACATAATGTGCATTTTTTCGATATTTTATGAACATTTCCAAATAACGTCACAGAATGTGCATTTTTTCGATGTTTTATGCACGTTTCCAAAAAAATCACAGAATGTGCATTTTCGTGACATTTTATGCATATTTTTTGAATGTGCCTTTTCATGACGTTTACGCACGTTTCCAAAAAAAGTCACAGAATGTGCATTTTTGTGACATTTTATACATGTGTCTAAAAAACGTCGCAGAACGTTTTATTCACGTTCTGTTCACATTTTTTGAATGTGCATTTTCGTGACGTTTCATGGAGGTTTCCAAAAAATCTCACAGAATGTGCATTTTTGTGACATTTTATGCACGTTTCCAAAAAATGTCACAGAATCTGCATTTTTGTAACGTTTTATACACGCTTCTAAAAAACGTCACAGAATGTGACTTTTTGTGACATTTTATGCACGTTTTTTGAATGTGCATTTTTTTGACGTTTTATGTACGTTCCCAAAAAACGTCACAGAATGTGCATTTTCGTGACGTTTTATGAATGTTTCCAAAAAACGTCACAGAATGTGCATTTTTGTGACATTTTATGCACTTTTCCAAAAAACGTCACAGAATGTGCATTTTTCATGACGTTTTATGGACGTTTCCAAAAAATGTCACAGAATGCGCATTTTCGTGACGTTTTATGCAAGTTTCAAAAAAAAAATCACAGAATGTGCATTCTCGTGATGTTTTTTGCACTTTTTTTAAGGTGCATTTTCGTTACATTTTAGGAACATTTCTAAAATATGTCACAGAGTGTGCATTTTTATGACGTTTTATGCATGTTGTTTGAATGTGCAACTTCGTGATATTTTATGTACGCTTCCAAAAAATGTCACAATATGTGCATTTTCGTGACGTTTTATGCACGTTTTTTAATGTGCATTTTCGTGACATTTTATGCACAATTTTTGAATGTGCATTTTCTTGACATTTCATGCCTTTTTTAAATGTGCATTTTCATGACATTTTATGTACACTTTATGCACGTTACCAAAAAACGTCGTAGAATGCTCATTTTCGTGACAATTTATGAACATTATTTTAATGTACATTTTCATGACGCTTTATGCACGTTACCAAAAAACGTCACAGAATGTGTATTTTGTGACGTTTTTTGCATATTTTTTGAATGTGCAATTTCAAGACATTTTATGCAAGTTTCCAAAAAACGTCGCAGAATGTGACTTTTTGTGAAATTTTATGCACGTTTTTTTAATGTGCATTTTCGTGACGTTTTATGCACATTTCTAAAAAATGTCACAGAATGTGCATTTTTGTGACGTTTTATGTACGTTTCAAAAAAACATAACAGAATGTGTATTTTTGTGGCATTTTATGCACGTTTTTTGAATGTGCAATTTCATGACATTTTATGGATGTTTCCAAAAAATGTTACAGAATGTTCATTTTCGTGCATAAAACGTCAGGAAAAAGCACATTCTGTGATGTTTTTTGGAAACATGGATAAAACGTCATGGAAATCACATTCTGCGATTTTTTTGAAACGTGTATAAAATGTCACAAAAATGCGCAATCAGAAAACATGCATAAAATGTCACGAAAATGCACATTCTGGGACTTTTTTGGAAACGTGCAAAAACGTCAAAAAAATGTCACTAAAAGTGCATAAAACGTCATGAAAATACACATTCTGTGACATTTTTTGGAAACATGCATAAAACGTCAAAAAATGCACATTCTGTGGTATTTTTTTGAAACGTGCATAAAACGTCAAAAAATGCACATTCTGTGACGTTTTTCGAAAAGGTGTATAAATGTCACGAAAATGCACATTCTGCGATATTTTTTAAAAACGTGCATAAAACATCACGAAAATGCCCATTTTGTGACGTTTTTTGAAAACGTGCATAAAACGTCACGGAAATGCACATTCAAAGAAGATGCATAAAACATCACGAAAATGGACATTCTGCGACGTTTTTTGGAAATTTGCATAAATCGTCACAAAAATGCACATTCTGTGACGTTTTTTGAAAACATGCAAAAAATGTCACGAAAATGCACATTGAAAAAGCGTGCATAAAACGTCACAAAAATGCACAATCAAAAATGTGCATAAAGCGTCACAAAAATGCACATTCTGTGACGTTTTTTTGAAACTTGCATAAAACGTCAAAAAATGCATATTTCTGCTACATTTTTTGGAAATGTGTATAAAATGTCACAAAAATACACATTGAAAAAGCGTGCATAAAACGTCACGAAAATGTACATTCTGTGACTTTTTTTGTAACGTTCATAAAAAGTCACGAAAATGAATATTCAAAAAACGTGCATAAAATGTCACGAAAATGCAAATTCTGTGACTCTTTTGGAAACATGCATAAATTGTCATGAAAATGCATAAACCTCATGAAAACGCACATTCAAAAAATGTGCATAAAACGTCACGAAAATGCACATTCTATGATGTTTTTTGGAAATGTGAGTAAAACGTCACGTGCATAAAATGTCACGAAAATGCACATTCAAAAAATGTGCATAAAAAGTCACGAAAATGCACATAAATGCACATTAAAAAAATGTGCATAAAACGTCTCGAAAATGCGCATTTTGTGACATTTTTGGAAGCGTGCGTAAAACGTAATGAAAATGCGCATTCAAAAAACGTGCATAAATTCAAAAAATGTGCATAAAACTTCTCGAAAATGCATATTCTGTAACATTTTTGGAAGTGTGCGTAAAACGTCACGAAAATGCACATTCAAAAAAGCTGCATAAAGCGTCACGAAAATGCACTTTTTGCGACATTTTTTTAAAACGTGCATAAAACATTAAAAAAGTCACATTCTGTGATTTCTTGGAAGCGTGTATAAAACGTCAGAAAAATGGGCAATAAAAAAACGTGCATAAAATGTCAACAAAATGCACATTCTGGGATGTTTTTTAGAAACGTGCAAAAAATGTCACAAAAAACGTGCATAAAATGTCACAAAAATGCACATTCTGTGATGTTTTTTGGAAACATGGGTAAAACGTCACATCAAAAAACAAGCATAAAACGTCAAGAAAATGCACATTCTATGATGTCTTTTGGAAACGTACGTAAAACGTCACAAAAATGCACATTCTGTGACATTTTTTGGAAACGTCTATAAACAGTCGCGAAAATGCACATTCAAAAAATGTGCATAAAACATCACGAAAATGCATATTCTGTGATGTTTTTCGGAAATATGCATAAAACGTCATGAAAATGCACATTCTGTGACATTTTTCGAAAACATGCATAAAAGGTCACGAAAATGCACATTCAAAAAATGTGCATAAAACGTCACGAAAATGTAAATTCTGTGACGTTTTTTGGAAATGTGCATAAAATGTCACGAAAATGCACAATCAAAAAAGTGTCGAAAATGTCACAAAAATGTACATTCTGTGACGTTTTTTAGAAACATTCATAAAACGTTTCCAAAATGCACATTCTGTCACTTTTTTTGGAAACGTACGTAAAATGTCATGAAAATGCACATTCAAAAAACATGCATAAAACGTCACCAAAACGCACATTGTGACATTTTTTTGAAATTTGCATAAAACATTGAAAAAATGCACATACTGTGACGTTTTTTAGAAACGTGCATAAAAAGTCACAAGTTGCACATTCTGTGACATTTTTTGGAAACGTGCATAAAATGTTACAAAAATGCACATTAAAAATGTGCATAAAATGTCTCAAAAACTCACCTTCTGCGACATTTTTTGGAAATGTTTGTAAAACGTCACAAAAATGCACATTCTGTGACGTTTTTGGAAACGAGCATAAAACGTTGAAAAAATGCACATTCTGTGACTTTTTTGGAAACGTGCATAAAAAGTCACAAAAATGCACATTCTGTCACATTTGTTGGAAACTTGCATAAAATGTCACAAAATACAAGTTCAAAAAAGGTGCATAAAATGTCATGAAAAAGTCACATTCTGCGACGTTTTTTGGAAATGTGCATAAATTATCTTGAAAATGCAAATTCTGTGACGTTTTTGAAAACGCGCATAAAATGTTGAAAAAATGAACATTCTATGAATTTTTTGGAAAATTGCATAAAAAGTCACAAAAATGCGCATTTTGTGACATTTTTTGGAAAAGTGCATAAGACGTCACAAAATGCATATTCAAAAAACGTGCATAAAACGTCAAGAAAATGTACGTTCAAAAAATGTGCATAAAACGTAAGAAAAATGCACATTCTGCTACGTTTTTTGGAAACGTGCATAAAATGTCACGAAAATGCACAATCAAAAAACGTGCATAAAATGTCACAAAAATGCACATTCTGCGATGTTTTTTGGAAAAAATGCATAAAATGTCACAAAAATGCACATTCTGTGACTTTTTTAGGAAACGTGCGTAAAAAGTCATGAAAATGCACATTAAAAAAAGATGCATAAAACGTCACGAAAATGCAGATTCTGTGACATTTTTTGGAAACGTGCATAAAATATCACGAAAATGCACAATAAAAAAACGTGCATAAAACGTCACAAAAATGCACATTCTGTGACGTTTTTTGGAAACGTGCATAAAAAGTCCCAAAAATGCACATTTTGTGACGTTTTTTGTAAACATGCATAAAACGCCACTAAAGTGCACATTCAAAAAATGTGCATAAAACTTCACGAAAATGCACATTCTGTGACGTTTTTTAGAAACGTGCATAAAACGTCACAAAAATGCACATTCTGAGACGTTTTTTAGAAACGTGCATAAAACGTCACGAAAATGCACTTTCTATGACAATTTTTGGAAATGTGCATAAAACCTCACGTAAATGCACAATCAAAAAATGTGCATAATATGTCACAAAAATTCACATTTTACGATATTTTTTGGAAACGTGCATAAAACGTCACAAAAATGCACATTCTGTGACATTTTTGGAAACGACATAAAACCTCACGTAAACGCACAATCAAAAAATGTGCAAAAAATGTCACAAAATTGCACATTTTACGAAATTTTTTGGAAATGTGCATAAAACGTCACAAAAATGCACATTAAAAAAACGTCACAAAAATGCACGTTTTATGATGTTTTTTGGAAACGTGCATAAAACGTCACGAAAATGCGCATTAAAAAAACTTGCATAAAACGTCACAAAAATGCACATTCGGTGACGTTTTTTGGAAATGTGCATAAAATGTCACAAAATTGCACATTCAAAAAACATGAACAAAACATCACGAAAATGTACATTCAAAAAAACGTGCATAAAATGTCACGAAAGTGTAGATTCAAAAAACTTGCATAAAATGTCACGAAAATTCACATTCAAAAAAGTGCGTAAAACGTCACGAAATTGCACATAT